>JAMPIV010010098.1:0-204918 GCA_024509875.1 Oreohelix idahoensis | reverse complement strand
AGAGGAAGAGATTAGAAGAAATACGGATCGAAGGGAGTACCGATCCAAGAGCCGGGAGGCTAGAAAGGAGGAGGGAAGAAGTAGTAGCAGAAGAGAAATAAGAAAATCAAGAATCCCAGTAAAAAACGGGAAAGAAAGGTATAGACGCAGAGACACATCAGTTAGTAGCAGTGTCAGAGCATCCAGGATACCACTTAGTGAAAAAAGGACGCAGCGAGAGGGTTATATAAGTAGGGGTCCAGGTAGCGACAAATTAGAGAGTACAGAACCTGAGAGGAACCCAGGGAGTACGAGAAGGGAAGAATTGGAAGATAGACAGAAACCGAAGCAAATGGTTGAAGAAGTAAGGAGTAGAGAGGTTGAGAGAAATTCTGGAGATACGAGAGATGGAGAGGTAGAGAGGAAGCAAAAGGTTGATGAAGTCAGAAGAGTAGAGGAGACGCAAGATATAGATAAACAGAGAGCGTTAGAAACGCTTAAGGCTAAGGAGGCCATGATGATGAAAATGTTTGAGATGATGAGTAAGTGAGGAGGAGGAGGCGGCTATGTAAGGGAAGGCATAGCACATGTTATACGGAACAAGGTGGCGGCGGTTGCTAGTCTTAAGGAGACAAGTATGATTGATCTATACCGCATATATGAGGTAAACTGAGTACACCTGACCAATGGGGTACTGCAGTACAGGAGAAAAAAAAATGTGAGGAATAATGGAGATGGAGATTGAGATTTTGAGAAGACGGTAGGATGGTGAGAAATATTTGGAAATGAATAGAGAGTATAATTGAGAAATTGGAGAGCACAGTCCAATTAGGGAACGAGAGGTAGAGGAGATAAGGGTGAGAAGGAGAGAAATAGAAAATTGCAGCGGGAGACTAGTTGTGGGGAAACTAGATGCAATCAGTTTACACTGAACATATTAAGAAGCTGAGTAGATCTAAATGATAGACTACTGCATTAGACAGAGAATAATTAAGACTTGAGTGCAGAGAGGTCAGAGTAGAGGCCATGGGAGATGGACGATAATAGTAGAGAAAGAAAAGACATGGGAAATGTCAGAAGAGATGAGGAGCAGAGGAAAATGGCGAAGACAAGCCATGAGGAAAATGGAATATGGGAGAATTGAGAAGCTTAGAGGATAGGAGTAATTAAGAAGCCAGGGTGACGGTGAAAAAAAAAAGTTGGAGATCGGAGAGGTCATAGAGGGTTGACAGACAAGAGTATTTAGGGATACTGTTCCAGATGGAACGAATATAGTGGATAAGGGAGGAAGAGATGGCAGAGATAATGAAGTTTTGCGAAACCATAGAGATATAACAGAGAGATACATGGAGAGTACACATAAGTATGTTGGGAGAAGCCATGTGTAAAAGGGCAGAGATATAGAGAAAGGTTCATCAGAAAGCAAAATGTAACGAACATAAAACGGAGGAATTTTAAGTGAGACGACAAGAGGTGAATGTGAGTTCTGGACTGAACTAATGTAGTGAGAGAAGGTTTACGAAAAAGGGCAGAATGTTATGAGGAACAAAAGAGTAGGGAAGAAAGAGATTGAAATACACGAATAAGGAAAGCAGGACAGATGAGTGCACCTGCACGTGAAGATAAAGAAATAGAAAGAAGATTAAAGAGTTAGGAATAGATAGACGATACGGAAACGCAAGTAGTTCGTATTAGGGGACCACATAAGGTATTTTTAGGTCCAAAAGATAGGTGGAATTTTAGCCAGGTGGGATAGCAAGATTATAAGAATCAGTGACACCATGATGTTTGAATGGGTCACAAACGATTGTATATATTATAAAGTGTAACAGGCAGTTACAGTATATTGTGTGAAAACGTGTTAACTACAGAAAAAAGTAAATAAGAAAGTGAGTCCGAATATGATGATGCTCGGTAGGTCATGATGGAATGACTTACAATGGTAGACATATAGATTTGGATATGACAGCAAATGAAAAAAAATGGTGAGCTCAGAAACAAAGTAGGGAATGGTGAGGTTGAGAGTGAAAATGGAGTGTGAAAGTTATAATAAATTGTGGATGAAAGAAGTGTACAAGGTATAAATAGGTCACAGTTAGTAGTGATTACAGATTATGTTTGGTGGCCAGCTTCATATGATTACAATATGATGAGGTAGTAGAATGATGATATATATTTGATTTAAGTGTTTATGTATAGTAGTACTGGTCAAGGAAGTAGACATATTCAGTTTAGGGTAGAGGTAGGTGTAGTAATTAAGGAGAGAGAAAAATTTGTCCTCATGGACAAATCTTTTTTTATGATAGGGGAGGTAAAGTGATAGGAAAGGGAAAGAACTGAGATATGACTGAGTAAGAATAATTTATGAGTAGTAAGACTTAGCTCTGACGTCAGCGGAGCACGAGAAATAAGTGGGCTAAGTGAAGAGGGGAGATCACTCTTCAATGGTCGTCAGCTGAGAGCGGGTTAGAAATTAGACTAACCGTAACGACCATCTACCATGTTATGAACAGCTGAAGTGCCATGTTACTTATGGTACTGCTGCAGTGTGCAGAGAAGAGAAGAAGACTGATGCAAGATATTTCCATAACTAATAGTATTTCATGTCGAGCGGTGTCCAGCAAAAAACGCCAGCAGTTCATCCTGGTACGTAAACACTCGCATATTTAACGAGCGTGGATAGACAAAGAAAAGTGTTAGAACTGTAGTCCAGTGTCGGACGTGTAGACAATTTACTAGGAACAGTTTATAGCTAAGAATAAGTTACCAGCACTGGAAGTTTACCCAGACAATACTTCGAAGCTTACTTTAATAGATTGAGAACAGCCCATTAATCAGTGATGTGTAGTAGTGATGGGTGGATAGAATAACAAAGTAGACAGCAGAGATCCTGAGCTAATTCAAGAGATAATAACATTAGTTCCTGACCAGTGTAGTAAGTGATGTAGGAGTGTCATCAATGAAGTTTCATATGTATATTTATTGATAATCAGGCTCGGAGGTAGCCAAGTTGTGAATATGTTCCTTGACAACTAATAAAGAACTTTGGTTGTCAGCTCTGAGTCGTCAAGTCCTTTCAAGTATTATAATTGGCCCTCCAATGCCAGTCAAACAACATATTCCATACGAGCTCGGGCGTCGCCTCGGTTACCAAGGCCCGCGCAAGAGAGATAAATCCCCTGCTCCTTGTGAAAAGTCAGCGAAGGGGAACCTTAACATTTTACAGCTAAATATAGCTGGACTACAGAACAAGACAATTGAGCTTACAAAAATACTACACGAACATCAAGTACAAGTAGCCCTTCTCCAGGAAACAATACTCCCACGGAGACAAATTAACATCACGGGTTATACACAGTACAAATGTGAATGCCTGAAGTGCCAAGGCATCATGACCTTAATCAGAAATGATACCCAAGCCACAGTAACCAACAACCCTACAGCGGATATCGACCACCAAATAATAAAGCTATGGGGCAAGGATAACACCAAGTACACACTACACAACATTTACTGTCCCCCGACCTCATCAAAAGGTCTGCCTGAGTTTGAGCCTATACTAAAGAAAACTGTCGTAGCTGGTGATTTTAATGCTCACATTCCTGCTCTAGGATACAGGCGGTTTAACAGTAGGGGCCTAGAGGTTGAGGAGTTGTGCAGCGGTACCAACTTAATGCTACTGCAGAACTTGGAAACTCCACCAACACTCCTTCACAGGGCACATGGCTCGACCAGCCGGCCAGATCTGACATTTGTTTCAGCTGATATAGCAGAAAATAGTATCATCAAAGTCTTAGAAGATGTGGGAAGTGACCACCGCCCTGTTTTAACAACTATTTTAACACCACAGATGACACAGAAGTCCCTTGGTAAACCATCCTGGAACTTCAGGAAAGCAGACTGGGACCGCTACGGCCGAGAAACTGATGCTGGATTCAGTCAAATCATTAGAACTGATAACATTAATACTACATACAACAACATATGTACCACAATCCTAGCAGCTGCCAAAAAGTGCATCCCAAGGGGGAAGCATAAGAAGTATAAAGCTTACTGGACATCTGAACTAGCTGAAGCAGTCAAAGAGAGGAGAGAGGCTAGAAAGAAGGCTGAAAAATACCCTAAATAAAACAGAGTACAACAGGTGGACAGCAAAAGTAAGGTATGTCACCAAGAAGAATAAACGGGAGACTTGGAAAGAAAATTGCAATAAACTAGATTTAAAAAGAGAAGGAAACAAAGTTTGGAGACTCCTTAGTAATCTCGAGGGAAGCAAGAAAAAGACAAACCCAACACCTATGGTGGATGGAAGTGGTGATGAAGTAACATCAAGCAGCAAGAAAGCCGATGTCTTCAACAATTTTTACGCCAGTGTAAATAAAACACAACAGAGAAAGAAACTAGACAAAGTGCTCCTAAAGAACACATCCACGCGTAACATAGATCAGGCCAATATGGCTGCGTTCGATGATCCGTTCCGCCCACAAGAACTGAGAATGGCACTACGGAAACTGGCCAAAAATAAAGCTCCAGGACCAGATAAAATTAAAAACTGAGATGATTTGTCAGCTAGGGCCAAAGGCAAAAGAGACACTTCTGTGGTTCATCAATAGAACGTGGAACGAGGGACAGCTACCATCAGCATGGCTGACAGCAACCATCTTGCCTATATTGAAGAAAGGGAAACCACCGGGAACACCAAGAAGTTATAGGCCCATATCCCTCACTTCATGCTTAGGCAAGCTGGTCGAGAGAATGGTAAACAACAGACTATATTGGTGGTTGGAAAGCTGGAACCTTCTGGACAACAACCAGGCAGGCTTCAGACGTAAGTGCCGCACAGATGACCCCCTCTTCAGGTTCACACAGAATGTGATGGATGGTTTTCAAGAGGGAAAAAGCACAATAGCTGTGTTCATCGACCTTGAGCAAGCCTACGACAGAATTTGGAGAAAGGGACTTTTGCTAAAGATGAGAAGAATGGGAATAGGAGGGAAAATGATTAGATGGATACAGGCCTTCCTAACAAATAGAACCATAGCTACCAACTATGCTGGTGCAATTTCACGGAAAAGAACGCTGGAAGAAGGACTGCCTCAAGGCTCTCCTTTAAGTTGCACCCTTTTCCTCATCTTTATTAATGACCTTGCCAAACATCTGAATGTGTCGAAGGCGCTGTTTGCCGATGACCTTGCCATCTGGACTACTGATAAATATCCCATTCTGGCAAAAGCCAATATCAACAGAGCTCTCCTTACAATGTCAGTATATTGTGAACTGTGGAAACTAAAAATCAATACGCAGAAAACTGTATACACCACTTTCTCGCGCAGCCACAAAATAGCAAAAAGACCTATCAACCTCAAACTGAATGGGGAAACGCTAACAAAAGAGGAGCACCCAGTCTATCTAGGAGTAAAACTGGACAGACAATTGAAACTAGATGGACACATCTACAACCTCAGGGAAAAAGCATGTAAGCGTCTAAGCCTCATCAAACGGCTAGCTAGTACAAATTGGGGAGCGGATAAACTAACACTTCGTCAACTATATCTCGGCTATGTGAGATCAGTGATAGACTATAACCTCCCCCTCCAGACCATTGTGAGTACTAATACCATCTCATCTCTGGACCGTGTGCAGAACCAAGCTCTCAGGTTAATTTGTGGAGGGATGAGATCAACACCCACAGCCGTATGCGAGATAGATGCCAATATAGAGCCACTGGATATTAGGCGTAAAAGAGCACTGACTGAAGCTGTAGAGAGATACAGGAGACAAGAGAAAGACCACCCAAACAAAGTACTTATTGACACTTGGAAACAAACACGAAGACTGAAACAACTATCTCTCCTGGACATAGCCAAAGAGGAAAATGATAAACACCATCTCCCGCAAGAGAGAGAATTGGAAAACAAATACTTTGGACCACCCCCTTGGGAAAACTTCCATCAACCAACTGTCAAAACACAACTGATAGATAAAACGGCCAACAAGGAAACACTACCCACAGTCTTGAAGACTTGTGCCTTGGAGACCATAAACAGCTACCCAACGTCAGCAATCCAGGCCTACACAGATGGTTCTGCTTTCAAGACCACCTCTTTTGCAGGATATGGCGTCTGCATATGGTACCTGGATGGATCCTCTTATGAGTTCTGTGAGTCCTGTGGTGAGAATTGTTCAAATTATGAAGCGGAGGCTGAGGCCATCAAGACAGCCATTGAATTACTACACCAACAGTTTGACCATATGGAACGAAAGCCATCAGATATAGTGATTTTCAGTGACTCCATGTCTGTTCTGGAAGCACTTAAACAGACTCCATATGAAAACAAAGACATTTTTCTTATAGGAAAAGCGGTTCATAACTTGATCACAGCTTACTCCATCAGTGTAACTCTACAGTGGATCCCTGGACACAGTGATCTAACTGGAAATGAGACAGCTGATAGACTTGCTAAAACAGGAGCCTCTAAACAACAAAAGGACAGACCCTGCAGCATGAGAACAGTCAAACAGATTCTCAGAAACAACACAAGAGAAATCTGGCTGAACAGATGGGCGAACGGGCCGACTGGCCGAAATGTCTTTAATGAAATGACCTGCCCAAAAGACAACGACAACATAAACAGACTCAGCAGGAGAAATCAAAGTCTTATCTTTCAGTTCCGAACAGGACACACCAGAGTCAATAGCCATCTAAACCGTATCAACCCTCAGCACCTACCCATGTGTAGACACTGCTCTCATCCCTATGAAACAACCAGACACCTCCTCATGGAGTGTCCATCACTCACAAACGCCAGGAAAAAACTTTTACAGACACCTCTGACAGTCACCAACTCACTATACGGAACGTTAAAACAACTGCAGAAAACCTGCACTTTTTTAAGAATGGCATTGGGCTGCCAAGAGTAGATATGCTCAGCAGCATGGGATATCGACAACAACAACAACAACATTATAATTGGCAGATAATTTAATCTCATTCAGCAGTCATAGGAATAAGGTAGGCCACAAAGGTACGGCGCCTACAACTACGGCCAGTGAACATAAGACAGGGACATTACGGTCATCATTAAGTCGAGAACATACACAAGGGTCAACGTAACATCAATCACACAAGCAAAAGAATCTGGGTTAGAAGTTTGGGTAGAGAATCAATGAAACTATCACAGCAGCCCGAAAAGGAACATGATGATGATGTGGGCTCCAGAGCAGTAGAAATGTGTTGGTAAACTACTGCACTTCCGAGGATAGATTTTTTTAAAGTAATTGCAGGATAGCGGACTAGCATCAATTGAACTTCTCTAGACACCATCTTCATCTACACTGTTCAAAATAGTTTTCGATTATAATTAGGGTACTTGTTTAATTGTATTATCAGTCGTGCGCTGTATTCAAATACGTATTGTCATTTACAACTGATTACTGTTGGTAGTGACAATTTACACTAGGATTTTTTGTTTATTTACTTCTTGGCTATATACCTCTTCTGATGTAGTTAAAATCTTTGCCTTGTTTGATTAAAGTATTGTTGACATGGAGGTTTGACCAACTTTTGTGTCTCTAGACCGTCTTTATAAAACTATGGATCAAAACGGAATAAGAAGATAAAACCATGTAAACACGTGAAGAATCAGATCAGAAACAGCTAACTCATTATCATGAATGTAGATAAACAAGTATTATTATCCATAAGGGAAAGTCTCAATCAGCTAGGCCAGTCGTAACAGATACTGGGATTTGGGGTCACACAGCAATGGGAAAAAAAGTAGATAATAATGACAATCTTTGGCACAACAGTTGAAAAGGACATTGATATATTTATCCAAATTCTAACGACAAAAACAAAAGCAATTATTCACAGTATTTAATGATACACATAAAAAGGCAGAGATGCAGAAGACAATTCTCAACAAGGAAGCAATACAATGAAAGCAATCTGACATAAAGATGATTACTGGCAAAGATGTTGAGAAACTTCAGATGACCGGGTCAAAAAAAAATATATATTAATATTTTTAAGGTGTAAATTAACTAGCCAAGCAAGATAAGAAAGGTCTACAAAGAGTGTAAAGGCTGTAATAGAAGATGTCAAAAACTTACATGCCAAATAATTACGAATAATAAAGAATTAGCACTGAGAATAAGAAATAAATTTCGATTGTAAATAATAAAAGAACATGCTTTAAAAATAACAACAGACGCGCTCTGAGAATAACAAAGAAGACACAAAGATATAAACAACGTCACTGTATGTAGGATAATAAATACATATGTTGGAAATAACAGCAACAACAACAATTGTATTAACACTAGACATCCGCCGAAATAGCGACGACCAAATTTAAAAAAGGCCATTTCCAGCAGATAAAGAAGGAAGTTTGGCACGGCTATATTTTGATCGATTCTCAACTTAAATCGAATACAAAACGCAATCCATAAAACAAACATGATGAGAATATAAATCGGTGCATGCAAAATGAACAACGTGTGACATTCTGATCCCATGATCACACAGATTTGAAGAACCAAATGTGAGTAGGAACATCTACAGCAGGGTGTCTTAATCTGTTTGTCACTGACCCCTTTGTTTGTCCCATGAAGGACATGTCACGAAATGGATTTAGGACTAAAGGCTGTCTACATATAGTGACAAGACATTAGTGAGAAGAAAGACTGAAATGATAGATTCAGATGAAAAATAACAGTGCAAATGTGAAAGTTGAGACCATTGGCTCCGAGGTTGAGAACCGAGGTTGATTCTTTCCTCACCACTTCGGACGTCTTAATTGCTATGGCCTCGACCACCTCTAGCTACCCTAAGGGGATAAGGTTCAATTATGATTCACATACACCACGATACAGACAACAGATAGCTACTGTACGTAATTTAAAATGACTGAGTCCAGCTCTAAGTTACAAGTTTTATTTACACCTATAAACAAAACTCATATACATGTCAAATACATAAAATTGCAGTGTAAGCACTCCTGAAACAAACAAATTCAGGAAAAATTACAAATGTTGTATCATTAAAACCCAACCCTTCGCCCACAAGTTTCACCTGTATGGAGAGAGAAGGTAAGATTAAATGAAATAAACTACACTGCACTGGGTGGGGTCTCAGTTGCCGAGCCTCCACTCCAAACTAGCTATTCTAAAATCTAATATAAACTCTAAGTACACAATCAGCTGGATCTACTACGAAGTGTCCACACCAACTCTGCACAGACTTCGTTTCTACACCACCTCTCCTGAAAATCTCCTGAACTGCTACACAGCTAACTGCACCTCTACACTTCAACAGCTGTCCTCTGCTATGATTCAACAAAACTGTCTCAGTTCTGCCTATCTGTGCTGACTTCTGTAGAGAGTATTTTCACCCTTTTTCTCTCCACGCACTCTGGAATTGATGACTAAGGTTTAACGGAACCCCCCTTGGATTCTAGACTGAAACTGTAGCTGGCTTCTCCGAACACCTCTGACGTTACCTGCCCGATTACCGCTAACTGGGCGATGGGCCTTCGGCTTTATTATGGCCGTGACGAAGCGACAATAAAATTACAACAACGCTGGCAGCATGCCAAATCTGCGTGTGTAACAGAACGAGCGTCAGAGCTCAGGATTTATCCACCAAAATCCTATTCACTGGAACAATGTCTTCCCCTGCCTGGGAAAACGTATTTTCTTTCTCTCCTTCCGCCCCTGGCAATTAACGCACGACTTTGCGTGTCTGCGAATGCCACAACTGTGCCGTGGGAGAAATTTTGTGGTATCAAAAATTCTGCTCTTCCCCACAAAAGCCGGTACCTGCTGTTTAGACAAAACAAAACAACAGCTAAACAAACCGTAATAATACATTTCTAATAACACTACCTCCCTGACTCTTCAACACGTTATACACCTCCATACAAAAAATCATGCCAACACTGTCCGCTCCTCTCCTGTTCCCTTCTCTACCTGAGCCCACAAGGTAAACATTGGCTAACCCAGATCGCCTGTTCTGCCTAACTAACTCCGAGCAACAACAATATTTTCACTGGCCCGGTCTGGGCAGTCGTACTGTGGCCTACTTCTTACGCTGACACCTACATGCAGCAAATTATTAACACAAAAATACTCTATCTCTAGGAATTCCTAAACTTCCCGTCAATAATAGTAATCACATTCAAAATGTAATACAAAATAATTCCCTTTTAAAATGACTTCTCCCATCTTCTGAATTCACAGAACCATAATGCACAATCAATAACATATAACCCTTTTAGATGCTAGCATATACATGCCTACCAACGGGCTGATCACCCGTTTGCCAGTCACTTCGATTACGGAAACAACAGCAGATGGATTGATTTGCCGTTGCCCTAAAGACGCCAATAGGCGTGATGGGAAACAATGGCAAAGAAAACCTATCTGCTGTTGCCCTAAGACGCCACTAGGCGTAATGGCCACTGACTGCTTTGACGGTCGGTGGCTAAGGACGGAAGAAGAAGAAGAAGATATACATGCCTAGAAGTTATCCATAATGGTTATCAATTAAATCTCAGTAGTTACATTTTTATGACCACGTGCTTCTCTCCCCCTCGTCCCTCTGAACATCGTATCAAATAAATATACCGTAATGAACGCACCCACTTGCTTCCAATTCTTTTCCAACCACGTGTTCCTGCATAAGTATACATTATTGACAGCACCCACGTGCTTTACTCTCTCTCTCTCCCCTCTAAACATCGTATCAAATAAATATACAGTAATGAACGCACCCACGTGCTCCAATTAATACCTCTATCACTCCCGTGCTTACAGATAGATGGGTAACTATATAATATAACTTGTAGCATTACATTCTCAATAAAATCACAAATACACAGACTCCCGCTATTCTGTACATTTACCTACGACAGAGATGCGGGTTTCTCTCCCGACCCACTTTGCAATAAATACAAAGCACGTCCGTGGCATCTGAACTTTTTAACCATACCGCTATTCCTGAATTAAGGAATTATTATGAACCTCTACAGTTTCTCAAGTCTATCACTAAGATAGTATTTGATGGCTCTGAAGTTACGAATTTAATTAAACTCAACTTCCCAAGAAACTTACTGCTACGCCTAGACTAGAACAATTAAATAGAGTATCCCGCTACATTGCTTACCCAAATTCGAATTCCCACTGAAGGCGAACCGACTTGTTTCTGGCACCCGGCTTGGCAATTTACATTAAAAGAGAACGAGAATTAAATTTCGGCCCTATTTATCATCTCAGAACAGCAAGCTGACCTCTTGACGTCATATGCATGGCTTTAATTCTAACCCAATGGTTTCAAAACTCTCGGCCAATCAATCATCGAAAACAATTCTGATGCAATCAGTTACTGCTAACACGTGGTAAAAGGTCACTGACCCCCATCCCCCATTTAGACAAAGAAACGGGAATTAGTCCTAGCCCTATACTGGCAATGAAGCAAACATGGCCGCAATTAATTTAACTCCCGAAAAATGCGTCTATGGCCATATGCCATATCTTTAAAAAAAGACAATCTGGTGCCAATCCTGATCTAGAATCAATAATCTTAATCTAGAAAAATGCTGCAACCATTCTTCCTACACACACACTCTAAACACCTAAAGAAGAACCATAAAGCAGATGAGATCTAACTCCATCGTGATCTCATCTTGAAAAAACGTAAATAATAGAAGGAGAAGAAACATGGAGAAGGATTACCTGTAATCCCTCCTAAAAGTAGTGAACAAATTGCAAGGAGAAAAAGACATGGGCCATTTGAAAGGCAGAATCTCAGTACTTTCGTCACAGGACATAGACCCTTGAGATTGTCTAATGAAGAACCCGACTTGGAAAATTTTTTAGTTTATTGTGACGAAATGGACGACCTCTATCGATCTTTGGTTCTCTCCGGCAGTATCGGTACATTTGTGGTACTGATTTTTATTAGGTGCTGTCAATTATCGCACTTTCTTTCTTTCTTTCCTTATTTTTCTGCTAATTAGCAGATATTTGATTTTATCAAATCACCCTGTAGGTGATAAATATCACATTTGCAAGGAGTGCTACCCAGATTTGTGGTTATAGGCGCGGCAGATTAACAGGTACATCGGTCAGCGCTATCGGCTTAAATCTCCGATAAGACACGGAGTTTGCTTACTCATACGACAGATAACGAGATTACTGTCTGTCGTATTTTGGTCTGTATTACAACACGTCAAATTTACCGCTCGAAAATATCGAAGATAAACAGTACAATTATAACAGCCAATAGAATCGCTCCTTTTCCTGTTATGTATAGGACACCTTTTTATGCTTGATAATAGGGCCTATTTTGTGTTTTTGACAGAACGAAGATAATTTATTTCTTAGAAACTAAAGATATGTAGTCAGAAAGGTATAGCTCAATTTATAGCGGGAATATTACTTAAGAGGTTGGTGCAAATACTTCCTCATGATAATACTTTATTGTAAGAGTAAAATCAGTTTTAGTGATAATTTTACTTCAGGGTAGTCCCCAATTTAGTTAGTTAAAGTATGCACAGATTTAAATGTACTGGGCTAACTAAAATATTAATAGCTAGAACGATAGAGATCAATTTCTAGTTTTATTAGAATTTTAAATAATTAAAATCGGCCCAAAAATAAGTAAAATAATAAATATTTAAACTTAGTCACATTGAACGGTAAGGCTGAAAAACGGGCAGGGTGAAAATTCTTAACGCCAGTTTTTGACTGTGTCTCGATTGGTCGAGCACGGCGTTATATAAGGCCTTGAACTTGGTCGGATTCTTGCCACTACTATTTTTGAATCATAAGCGATACTAGGAAGAGCGCAAATGTAAACTGTCAATATTTTGCCGCCTGTATCTAAAGCAGACCTAGAGAACCATTGAAAGCCTGTATCAGCTTATGTATTTTACCTGAGGGTAAGCGATATATAAAAATATTTGTATATATTCATGTTATTTGCCTGTAGTTATCCACTTATGTGTTCGCTGATGTGTTTGAAGGAAAAAATAGGCCAAATGTGTAACGGAGATCCTTACCAACGTGTGTAGTTTTAAAGACGACAGGTCAGAAACGGAAACAGTGTAGGATATTTGCAAATTAGGGTAAAAGTGCGACTGTAAGTCTAGTAGTGTATATGAAGGAGTATTTCATACTGGAACGACACAATGTTCACGAACATAAGATAGGATGACAGGATGTGATAACATGATGTAATCAAGATGTACTTACTATTTTGTACTTAACCTGATTATGTTATGGAATCAAATCATGGACGAATGGACCTAACATACGATGTATTTAGGAAATGAGTAATAAAATTGAACTGGCTGTGAGGTATTGAGGTAACTGTCCTGTGACTGATTTAATGTTTGTGCGTGATGTTGTCTGTATGTAGGGAAAAACTACTGGACCCTACAAGTTTTGCGAATATCTTTTCATTCCAGGTTCTGTCCTGGTAATATTTCAAGTTCATGAGACATCCACTTGAGAGGAACTATGGTGGTGTACTGTTCTTCATATAAATAGAACGAAAGCCACGTTTCCCAGCCTGGATTTCATATTCTGTGCGAACCCAGCCAGGATTGAAGGTGTCTCATACTTCAATCAAGATAAGTGGACACATAGATCCACTGTTCAGAGGATCCAGCAACAATAAAAATAACTAAAAGAGAGAAACTAAAAATATTAAAGACTTAAAGTTAAAACTCTTACTGTTAGACAAACATTATATAGACTATAAAAATATTAAAGACTTAAAGTTAAAACTCTTATAATACAGACTTGTTACATGATGATTCACGGAGGACCATATTCAACTCCTATTACGTTACCAGCCAGGGACGTTGATACCAAGATTGTGAACGTGTAATTGAACTGTAATTGCTTATATAAATAAATATAAACGCATATTATTGCCTTTATGGAGAACATTCCATATTATTTAGTTCATTTTGTAAATACCTTATAACCTGATTTTAAGTTTCCTAACCAAAAGAAAACAGGTTTAGGAACAATAAATTGTAAATACTATTATTCAGTCTTGCTTAATTATTCTAATTAAGTCAATGTTCTGTTTGATAGATATTACATGTTAATAATTAATTACCCCTAGATAATTAGCCATACAAAACGAAATATATAACCATTACTCATTGTGGGATCTGGAGAGGTAGCAGATAGATCTTCAGGACCCAACACTATCATCATACCTGTAGATTTACATAGCTTGACCCCACTTTGATGTCGATGCACCCTTACTCTTTTCAGAGAAGGGGGTATTTCTTTTAAGACCAGTCTCTTATCTGGCTCTATCCTGGAATCATCTGATACACCTTTGTGTCCAGGAAAATCTTTTTTTTAATAACATCTGAACCTCTGGCGACACTGTCTGTGTGACACCTGCGCAAACAAGTGTGATATAATCGTTTCCGTTCACTTGGTTAAAAGTAATCATGGATTTATTACATTTTAGACAATATGAGTCTACAAATGTGTTTGTGAGAGTGTATGCAAGACATCATATTACCATATCTGATAATTTTTGCAAAATTTTTCCATGTAGGAAATATTTTGAAAGTGCCACACTCGACATGTTTGAAATGATTGGATCTGTCTGATTAGATTCATGACAACATTGAGGGGAATATAGCCTGACCATTTCGCAGTTTTATCTCACTGTGAATTTCAAGCTCGCCATGACCTCAGACCTCGCCAGGGTGAAGACTAGATTCATAATTCCTATTTGTTAACCGGGCCTATTATTGGAGAACCAGATAAGACTTACAAAGCACAGGAAATCTCTTTTAAATTTTAATAAGCAGCACCGGGACTAGGAAACTGAAAAAACACAAAGTCAGAAGGGGCAATCCATTGTAAAATTAAAGACATCCCAGACGCGTGTAAGAGAACAATTCGTCTCTTTTATTCATCTGAGCAAACAAGTCTGTAGCCAGGATTGGCTTATTGGTGGTACCAGCAGAAAGTACTATCTCTGGAACCAAGTGAAGGTAGAAGTGGACTGACGTTTTGCGAGATGCCATCATAAGAGGTTCTTATAGACAGACGAAGAACCAACTTAGCCTTACTCCTTAAACACTCTGAGAACGTGTGGCGCCTGAACTTTGATCATAGACGAGCGAGAGCAGTTGAAAGGAACTGACCCAGCGGGAGAAGAAACTACCATTGGCGGCTAAGTGAAAATATCCGCTGCCAAAAGTGACCTCCTTTATTTAGTTAAATCCCATCCAAGTGATGAAACCTTTTCCATAACTATTCAATTTATTTTCCAACTGTTAAAACTTAAAGTGATTATTAAATTTTGTTATTTGTAATGTTACAAATTTAACTTCGATTTAATCCTTTTAAATGTACTACATGTGTGTATCAGTCAAAGTTACTAAACACACACTTTAAACAGAGCTGCTCCTAGAAAAGGGTACAGGGTGTTAGAACGTTTGGATTCATCACTGTCTGACACAATACATTTTGGAAAATTGAGAGTTGGATTGTTTGCGATATCAAATGCCCCAGACACGATTGCTTATCTGGGATTTCTGGTAACAGGCTGACTGAAGTATACAATGCCAGCTTCCACTGCCAAGTCACGTTTCTGCTTCTTGTAATATATTTATGTGCAGGCACTCAGTAGATACGGCCTCACGGCAGAACTTATGGTCAGGTATTTGATCACCTGGGCTCACTTTGAATCGTGGAAGAAACCCTGGAACAAAATAAATTTGTCCATCTCAGCAACTAATAGTCTCTCTCTTTCCCTACTCTAACATTTGCAATATCATCAGACATCAGCATGGTAACTAAACAATTAGTTAACGTTCTCAATTTGGTTGGTACCCCCTTCATGGATAAATAACTTTCAAACCACCGGTTGACACTTTCCTTGACAAAGGAAACATTTTACATTAATAATATCAAGTCATGTACAATCACGGTGACTTGCTGAAGAAGACGGCCAGTGATCTTCCTGGTCTTATGTCATAATACAACATTTTTTCCTTAATATTTAATTTTCTTTTCTCCCAATATGGCAGAAAGCCTGTCTGGCTTTTCTACAACAGGTTAATACATTTCCTAACAACGCTGTGAAACAACACAGAGTTTGATGTTGACTTCCCTCTAGATACACGTTTTCCCCCATAAGGTTCATGCAGATTCAATAATGCATACATAATAATGATAAAAATGACAATATAAATGTTTTCATTCTTACCGCATCAAAGAAATTACACACTAAACAGTTGAATATTGCGATATATGGCGTAATCCAAATCGCTGCTAGTGCAGAAATAGCAAACAAGTAAGTACTCCTTCCTTGTCTTAAAACAACTTCTTTAGTGTATAAAATTTTGTTAACAAGTGACCCCGAATACCAACTACTAATTGGTTTTATACAACCGTTAGTATATTACACTACAGCCAATCAGGGACCGTTTGGCTTCTAGCGTTCTTTTTTTCAAAACTGACCTCAAATATTCAAAATTAGGACTCCTTCCCCTCTACCCCCACCTACGGACAAACTGAGAAAGATTTTCAAGTCCATTCGTCTATCTGTCTTTTGTCCAACTTCTTTATTTCTTAATAGTTTTAAATTCTGATACATACTTATTGATCCTGTTGTTATCTATCGCACCGTCATTACATTATTTTATTCTTGTATTTATTTCTAATGCCTAGTATCGTTTTATTTCTACAATGCTTCAAAAAAATATTTCCTATCTCTCCTATTCAAATATGTAAACACGACTAGTGACACTCCTAGTTCGATACTCCTTCTCATCCCCCCATTCAGTACTGCATATTCAAAAAATCTCACGTTAACCGTAATTTTTTTTCCTTTTATTTTTAACTATCGCTCTCATGCAGACCGCAGTATCACTTGTAATACGTTACCAAATTTTTAACAACACGTTTGTAGAATCGCTACTTTAGCACTACTTCTAGCTAGAAATGCGACTGGTGTGTTTGTTTATATCGGCTGACAAGTCCAACAGTGTGAATATATGCCACTAACGCGTGTCGAGAAAAAGGGAGTCTGCAAAACTTGCGACGTCGCGTTTCTGCCATGCTACGACATTGTTCTCTCACTTTTATGCCTTCGTGTATTCTTTTACACGTTTTTGTTTCTTCGTACTCTCTTGCTTTGAAGGCTAGGCTTGAACTGTGACGTTAGTTTCAACCACGCGGTAATAAAAATCTATTGGCTTTGCCAGCGAGATAATTAACTAGCATTTCTACAGCATACATTGGATTCCCGACTGGCCTAGTAGAAGCTGTTAGTCATTAACACACGGGTTGTTTTATTTACTAGCATTTGGGAGTACAATTCTATGGAAATTAGCGTTTGTCTCACAGATATTACTACAATATATTATAATAATAAATTCCACTGATTAACTCAGCGGTGGGGGCTTAACGAGTTAGAATATGGGGGATCCCGTTACACGCCCATTGAGGCATATTGGGAATATTGTGTTAGGCCCATATTTTCTTGACCATCGGCACACTAGAGGTGATGTTGTCAGCATCACGCCGGCCGCCTTAACCTTCCCAGAGTTGCTCTGGTACCCATTTTGGGCTGGGTCGACCCAGAAGCTGTTTGTGGCCTAACAAAATCCCACCTTACCTGGGGATCGAATCATAGACCACTGCGCTAGGAAGCCAGTGCACTAACCACTATGCTACCGCGGCTCCCATTGCTAAATTCTTCATAAAAGTGTCAGCAGATTATAGAATTAACGTGCTTAGCGACAGCCAGCATCGTTTTCGCTTATCTGAATATCTTGTGAAGACTCCCATGTGATAGACTCCATTGAAGCCTATAATAGATACTCGAGTTTTGACCACTGTTGGACCACTACTGCAAAGCAGGGGAGGCAATACCGCCACATTTATGTACATAGACCAATTAGAATTCATTCACGGACCCCCCCCCCCCCCCCCCAACCGTGTTCAATGGACCACAGGCTAAGAAACCCTGATCTACAGGAACAGTTTGATGCTATAGTAACAGAAAGGGAAAATGCAGGTATCTTCAAAATAGCAAAAAGGTAGAAATATTCATCACGATCATCACTTTCTTTTTCTGTTTCTTTGGATCATGGATCCATTATTACAGCTAACCTGACTTGCAGGACAACATGCACAAGGCATTTACATGCTCTTGAAGTAGTGGCTTCTGTAGCAATTTGTTTTAGAAATATAAGTAGAAGTATTCTTATCATTATTCTTTTCAGTAACTGTTGAACATTGACAAAAGTTGTTGCGCGCCAGAGATTTTCATTTGTGGAAAGTCTTCATCTCCTTTACACGTGACATTCGTGTCGCTTGGGCTGACCGTATTTCTTAAGGTTCTCCTGCCTTCCGTCCTCATTCTTCTTTTCTCGTGTGGGTTCCAGTCAACGGCATATTTTGATTGTTTGCAGTTAACAACAATTCGTGCACTTCTTTCAGTTAACAGTAATTCGTGCACTTCTTTCAGCTAATAATTCCGGGCACTTCTTTCGGCTAACAATAATTCCTACACTCCTTTTAGTTAACAATAATTCATGCACTTTTTACAGCTGACAATAATACGTGCTTTCTTTCACCTAACAATAATTCGTGCACTTCTTTCAGCTAAAAATAATTCGTGCACTCCTTGCAGTTAACAATTATTTGTGCATTCCTCTCAGCTAAGAATAATTAGTGCACTCCTTTCAGCTAACAATCATTCGTGCACTTCTTTCAGCTAACAGTAATTCGTGCACTTCTTTCAGCTAACAATAATTCGTGCACTTCTTTCAGCTAACAATAATTCGGGCACTTCTTTCAGCTAACAGTAATTCGTGCACTTCTTTCAACTAAGAATAATTCATGCACTTCTTTCAGCTAACAATCATTCGTGCACTTCTTTCAGCTAACAGTAATTTGTGCACTTCTTTCAGCTAACAATAATTCGTGCACTTCTTTCAGCTAACAATAATTCGGGCACTTCTTTCAGCTATCAGTAATTCGTGCACTTCTTTCAACTAAGAATAATTCGTACAGTTCTTTCAGCGAACAATCATTCGGGCACTTCTTTCAGCTAGCAATAATGTGTGATATTTGCATCTAAGATTGTTTATTACTATTCTACTGATGATTTATTTTGGCCTTTTTTCCAATGTATTTGAGTGTTGTGTCCTATAGGCAAAGAGGGTCACCACACATCCTTATCTGACTTCTCATTTTATGTTAACAGTGAAGTGAGACAAAGAACAGAACAGCCGAAGAAAATGACAACGATTTTATTTACCGGTATTTATTTATTATTATTTTATGATTTATTAACTTTTTCATTTATTTTTTATTATTTTTTTTTTTTTTTGCAGCTAGCTTTATACATGGAAGTGAAAGAATTTACCCACAGTGCAATAGAACTTATCTTTAAAAAACAATAATAATAAACTACGAACAAACAAACAGAAATATTCCAGGGGTTAAGGGAAATGTAGTTTCTCATTTTAAAAACGTTAAAAATCCGCCTAGCCTGTGGCGTACTAAGAGTGACGCAAGGGGAGCTATTCCGTCACGGGTGACAATATATACTGAAGCACATTAAAAACGCACCACCTGTATAATCCAGGAACAGAGTGTGAAATGTAAATATAAGTGTTTACAAGTTTACATATTTGGAATCTTTATTCATTTTCCTATGAATCCATGCTGGTCATTAATTTGTACATTTGATTGTTATGAAATTCATTGCATTCTGTGCAGGCAAGGGAGAAAACCAAATATGCAACCAATTAAAAAAATTCATTCACACTATCCTCAGTATCTGGTATGTCCACCGTGTGCTTGCAAACAAGCTTGGCAGCGGCTCCGCATGGAACGCACAAGTCTCTTAAGGACATTCCGGGGAATCAAGTCCCATTCACGTGTAAGAGCAGCTTCGAGCTGTTGCAGATTAGCCGGAGAACCTTGCCTGTAGACTGCGTCCAAGCTCGTCCCACAGATGTTCTATAGGGTACATGTCTGGTGATAGGGCAGGCCAATCAATCGTCACAATGTTCTGCTGCTGTAGATATTGCTGCGTAATGCATGCGGTGTGCGCACGTGCGTTATCCTGTTGGAGAAGCTGCAAGTCTAGATAATTTGTGAACGCAGGAGCAACCAATGCATCCAGAACCTCATCTCGATATGTCACAGCATTAACATTTCCACGGAAGACGTGAAGAGGCAAGCGATGGTGAAAACTGAATCCTCTCCAAATGTAAATACTACCACCTCCAAATCGGTTGTGCTGACGAACACAGCAATCTGCAAAGCGCTCTCCACACCGTCGCCAAATCCGCATACGTCCATCAGCAAAGGATATGTTGAATCTGCTCTCGTCTGTGAATAGGACAGCATTCCACTGCAGTCTAGTCCATCTGACCTGTTGCTCTGCCCATTGCAGGCGCTGCTGACGATGTCTGTGAGTCAAGTTTGGCCCAACATAAGGTCGTCTTGCAGTAAGGCCTGTATCTCTGAGTCGTCGTATGACTGTCATTCGAGAGACTTGCCCACGTCTACCCACTATTGCTCTTGCTGATTGACTTGCCGGGAGAGAACGATTCCTTAGGTGACTCAGCACAATATGACGATCTTGCGCAGGGGTAGTAACTCGTGGTTGGCCACTCCGAAGTCTATCCCGGGCACTGCCAGTGGTTCCGTAACGTTCATTGAGACGTACAATAGGGCTGTGGTGGCAATTCATCCTTCTGGCAATGGCCCGCGAGCTCATTCCGGTCTCCAACATACCAATGGCTCGTTGGCGGTCGTTTTCAGATAGTCGTGGCATTTCAAGCACATGTACTGGGTGTTTTGTCTCAATGGCCTTTTTATACCGAGTATACTGCCACAACGCGTACACATTTTCAGGGTCATAGCTATTGGGAATCGAGTAGCACGTGTAACTTTCATTGTTTTCATGTAGTCTGTACACAAACCCTTGGGTTGAATCATGCACTTTCCATTCCAGCAGCCATTCGCTCTCTACCTCATGACAAACACGGGGAAAATCCATTCCCACACATATTTTTCCAGCTTCTCGACATCAGTATATATAATAGTGGTGCGTTTTTAATGTGCTTCAGTATAGATGGGAATGTTGTGGAACGCTATTATGACAGTACGATTCTGTTAAAAGATCTACTTCATGTAATGTATGTTTCTATTTATTTTATGGGATAGGGGAGGGCGGGAGCTGGTGCCAAAGGAAAGATGCGCCCTTCGTACCAAATATTTTAAGTACGTCCGTGCACCTAGCTAAACAATTTTATGATCTTTTTTTTTCAAGACTATCGCTGACAAATACGAGGGAACGTCAAAAAGTAATGCCTCCTATTTTTTATGTATGTAAATACTGCATCGGTGTGCAATTTGTAAATTTAGCAGGATTCCTCAAACACTCTTCTGCACTGTATAGCATTACCAACCTGTTTCAGTAACAGGTGGCACCACTGTAACAGTTTAAAAATGGCTGCCAAAGACGTTCGGTTAAAACAACGTTATGTCATAGAATTCCTCAGTGCTGAAGGCGAGACCCCAATTCGCATCCACGAACTTTTGAAGAATGTTTATGGAGATTCAACAGTGGATGTTAGCACTGTCCGACGTTGGGTACATCGTTGTGACGAAGCTGAAGTAGGTCAATCCTCAATGGCTGACGCAAAGCGGACTGGCCGTCCGTCTACCGCAGTGACTCCACAAAACATTCATCGAGTTGATGACATCATTCGTGGTGACCGTCGGGTAACACTGGATGAACTTTCTTCCATGTTGTCCATTAGTAAAGGCAGTGTCCAGAACATCATTAAAGACCTGGGTTATTCAAAAGTTTGTGCACGATGGGTACCCAGAATGTTGACAGACAGACATAAAGAAACAAGGAAAACCATAGCCATCAACCTCCTGCACCGTTACGAAACTGAAGGAGAAGAGTTTTTATCGAATATTGTGACAGGTGATGAGACTTGGGTTCATTTTTTTAAACCAGAATCCAAGAGGCAGTCAATGGAATGGATCACACAACATCGCCGACAAGACAGAAGTTCAAAAGTTCACCATTTGTAGGGAAAGTTATGGCCTCCGTGTTTTGGGATGAGAAGGGTGTGATTCTTCTCGACTTCTTGGAACAGGGAAACACGGTGAATGCAGACCGTTACATTGAAACTTTGAAGAAGCTTAGAGGTCGTCTTCGGCGACTTTACCCATTAAAAGATCAAAGAACTGCACTACTGTTGCACGATAATGCCACGCCACACACCGCTAAACGCACCATTGATGCGATTGCAGAATTTGGCTGGACATTATTACCACATCCCCCCTTACAGTCCCGATCTTGCACCTTCTGACTTCCATCTGTTTGGACCACTGAAAGAAGATCTTCGCGGACATCACTTTGAGGACACCGAGACCCTTAAACGCGCCGTACGCCAGTGGTTTAGGAAAAAGGACACACATTTTTACCGTGCGGGGATACATGCCCTTGTGAAAAGATGGACAAAAACTGTAACAAATAACGGAGACTACACTGAGAAATAAATTTTTGAAGTTCAGACTTGGGGCTACATTTCAATGTGAATTTTATCTGTTTTCTTGCCTATTGAATGAAATTAAAAATTACGAGGCATTACTTTTTGACCGTCCCTCGTAGTTAATCTTTAATCCACTCTTCTGAATCCCAAGTTTAATCTTTATCAGTTGCTTGATACCATTTCATCTTAGATATCTAACAACGTCTGGACTGAAGATTCTTAAAAATTCCCTCTTTGGAATCCACCTCTCTTCTATATCCTATCTGAAATCGGTTTAATGGCTCTTGTAAATTCAGATAGGTTTGAAAGATATTTATAGTCCCGCCTGAGTAGAGTAGATGGTGATAGTACGTGAGAAGTAAAGGTGTGAGAATAGATTTCACGAGTGGATAGTTTAAGGAGAAGATCTTTCTCTGGAATGAGTAGTTTCTCTAGTCCAGCCTATCTATACGACTATCTTTTAGTATAAGACAATCTTGCACCTCCCTATATATGAAAATATAAGTTTAACTACGCACACACAACTATGCTATGTGACAAGACAAACAAACGTGAAAAACTATGGTAAATTGGGTATGGGTCTGACCAACACACAAAGTTAAGTTCTTTTGTTGTTTATTATCATTAAACTTTACGACATCGAATATCTAAAGAAAGATTAAATAAAATCAGAATTACATATCATAGAAAATATCAGAGTACATGTGCCCTCCCCCTTATTGAGAAAGAAAGAACCCAACAAGTTAATAACCCCAAAGGTCAGAGGTTAGCACTATGTTACAGCATAGACAGTAAAGAAAAGAACAAAGTTCCTACTAAAGCTATCCAGTAAAATAAACAAGATTTAAGCCGAAGCCAGATAATACAATTTTCCTGGAACAATGACAATATTCACTCTCTCTGACATACGTGGCCACTCACTCGCTCTTCTTACCGACTCTTGGTAAAGAAATCTCTTGGACATACAATTCCTGAATATATATATATATATATATATATATATATATATATATATATATATATATATATATATATATATATATATATATATATATACATATACATATACATATACATATACATATACATATACATATACATATATATATATATATATATATATATATATATATATATATATATATATATATATATATTCCAGTGTTTTTATCTTCCAAATTGGGCCCCAGTCCCTCCTCGAATAATTAAATTTTATAAGGGGGACACCTAATTTGGTGGTTGATTCCTGGATAAACAAATGTCACCTCGAATAGTTAATGTAGAGAAAAAAACAAGATCCGGTGTTCACAGTAAACAGTAGCAAATCCTTCTAGTATAGGGAAACATCTGGTTGCTAAAAACTGTTATTTATGATGATGATGGTAAATCGTATCGGCTGGCTCTGGGGTGAGTGCCGATTTTGAAACAGCGTAACTTGCTGGATAAATCCGCTGATACGACTGCCAAAAGTCAGATAGTAATGGTATTTGTTTTACGCCACAGCGAGCTGATAAAATCGAACAAATATCTGGATTTTGATAAGTCCAGTTAACTTTACTATTTTAAAAAAATGTTAATTTGTCTCTTTGGCCAATCCTGTTCACAACTGAACTTGGGGACGCGTAAGCCAAGAAGAAGACAACATTAATCAGTCAGTAGCTGAAGAAAGAAAAGGACCAAAATAGACCGCTGGTCGCCGTTTGATCAGGTCTGCTTAAGAATAGAGAAACATAATGAAAAAAATGCTACTATTATATATCTACATATATATATATATATATATATATATATATATATATATATATATATATATATATATATATATATATATATATATATATATATATATATATATATATATATATATATATATATATATATATATATATATATATATATATATATATATATATATATATATATATATATATATATATATATATATACACACACGGAAGGGGACAAGACGATCTCTTATCCTCTCCATCAGTCCTGATTAAAGTTAAAAGGCACACGATGTCTTTAGCCTATCCTATCGCGCGTCGCTTAGTGAGTGCAGGTTTGGATGAGGAATGCAGCCCCCCCCCCCCCCCCCCCCATGACCCGGTCATCGATCAGCGCACAATGTCAATTATTATTCAATAATCCATACGCGCACTTAACAAATATCGCCTGTCATTAATAGCTGTTAGATTGTCGGCGTCTGTTTGTTTAGTCGTATGATATTAAACACTAGTCACTTATATAATTACACAAAATGAAATATAACGTGAATTCTATGGTCCACTATCAGTTGCGCCTATCATATTAATTCAGTCAGCTAAACCGTATTTTCTGGTGTGATAACGCGGGTGACGGAATTACATTAAACTGAACAACTGGCAAGAAATATTACGCGTTATTTTATTTCTTACTTACTTAGTCGTTCCCCTTCTACCGTGAGATTAGAGGTTTGGAAGAGAGAGCGCCAGACTATCCTATCGGCTGTCTTCCTCCTGGCCTGGTTCCATTCTAGTCCTCGGTCCTTCAAAGATTGTCTAATGTTGTCCTCCCAGCGGACTGTGGGTCGTCCTGGGGGTTTGGATCTTTGGCTCTTTGTTTCCCATGCTTGTCGTGGTAGCCGATCTTCTCCCATTCTGCAGACATGTCCAAACCATCTTAGTTGGGACTGTTCTACTTGGGTCTGCGGGTGGTGGGATTTTAGGCCTTGACGTATCGTCTGGTTGCGGACCATGTCTCTTCTTGTTACTTCAACCACCTTCCTCAGATACCTCATTTCTGAGGTTTGGGTCTGGCTTTTATGGGTTGTAGTCATTGCCCATGACTCGCATCCATATGTCAAGACTGGGACATAGGTGGAGCGGTATGCAGCCATCTTCGTTTTCTTACCAACCTCTCTCTTACTGAGGAATCCTTGATTTATGGTTTGAAAAAGTCTCCCAGCTGCTGCTTTTCGAGTGGCCAACTCTTCTTTGATGCCTCCCTTTCGGTCTATAATAGCTCCGAGATATTTAAAGTGGTCGACCTGCTCCAGGACCTGTTCTCCCAGCTTAATCTGATGTCTTCTTTCTTCTCGTGATATCACCATGGATTTTGTTTTAGAGCTACTTATGACCATCCCTCTCTTCTCCAGCTCTTCCTTCCAGACTTGCAGGTTGGATTGGAGATGTGCCTCTGATTTCTCCCTGTATACACATAGAATAACTCAGAGAATATGATTAGAAATCACCGTTATTCTTCTGGTTACTTAAATGTGGGAAAATGTGTCTGGTGTGCTATGATTTGCCTGAACTAACATTATAAAAGTACACATACCTCACAAAATGATACTATACACCCTAGGCACATAAGAAGTAATCATCTCATTGCTCCGTTCGCAGTCTGGGATCGCTTCAGCTTTGGCTTTCCTGAGCGAACTAGCATAAAGAAAACACCAGTGCTTGCTGTAATGGTTTCTTCTTCTTCTTCCATCCTTAGCCATCAACCGGCAAAGCAGTATGTGGCCAGTACGCCTAGTGGCGTCTTAGGGCAACAACAAATTGATCAATCTATCGCTGTTTCCACCACGCCTAGTGGCGTCTTTGTGGAACAAAAACAGACCAAACAATCTATCATTGTTTCCGTAATCAGATTGGTTGGCAAGCAGGTGATCACCCCACTGTGCGAAGTTTTTACGGGATGGGGTAAACAACCCCATGCCCATACCCTCCTTAGTCGCTTTTTACGACATGCGTGGTAGGGTGCAGTGTTACTATTCTTTGCTCCCCTTTCGGGCCCCGGTAACACACGGGTGTGTAATGGTTTACGAACATAGTATTTTAATATGTTGAGGTTGCCAGCCTCCAATGACTGGTATAACCACTTACCAAGTACCGACATGTCAAATTCACATTAAAAAAAATATATGTTTACACTCACCCCAAATGGGATATACAATCTCCTGGCACAGTAAAATGGACACAGCGACGTTGATTTGATGCTTCGAACACTTGGTCTGGGGAAATTTCAGAATCCCTCTTATGACTTTTGTTTCGGATTCATTAAGTTTCCAGTCTTTGTATTTAAAATTGTGGGTTCTCTTTTAAATTATAAAAACTCCCAAATACTCCGATCTGTCACTTTTAATTTTGGAATTATTTGTCCGATCCTTTTCTCTGGTACTAGGAGTTTGTAGTACGGCAGGTTAATTGTTTTATTGGGCCCGTCTAAGTAAAGAGTGAATGTTGACAGATACACGAGAATATATAGAAATAGATTTCACAGGTGGTAGGTTGAGGGAAAGATATATCTCTGGAGTGAGTAGGTTTCTCTCCTCCAGCCTATTCGTACAACTGTGCTTTGTTTACAAGACAGTCTTTGCCTCCCTATCTGAAATAAGACAAGTTACTCTACACACACACAACACTATGTGACAACAAGACACATACACGTGAAAAAAAGTTACTTGCTTACCTTTTACAGGACGTGGCAATCAACCCCAGCTTTTATTGGCTGTTTTGTGATTTTTCTAGGCAATTTTTACGTTCAGTAGTTTGACATTGCTTTCTGAACGGTACGGAGCTTATACCATTGTTAAAAATCCACACAAAGCGATTTGCTACCAAACCGCCTGCAGCAGGTTTCGAACCTGGTATATCTGGATTATGAAACTGCGTTCATATCCATTAGGCCACAGACGCCGACACAAGTGAAAAACTAAGGATAAATGGGTATGGGTCTGACCAACACACAAAGTTAAATTTCTGTGTTGTTTATTATCACTAAACTTGTCACAACATCAAATACCCAAAAGATATCAAGAAAATCATTTACACACAGAGGAAGTAAAGAAGAATGGTGCGCCTTCACCGTATGGAGAAAACACAAAAAAAAAATTTGCCCAAAGGTTGAAGGTTAGCATTTGGTTACAGAATAAACAATCTTGGTATAAAATAAGACCAAATAAAGTAAACAAAAATCAGACAACCAAATTAATAGATAGTTTCCAGCCAAACAAACTCATTACACACTCTCTCACTCAGTGGCCACCTCTCACTCTCTTGCCTATAGTCTTTTACCCGTTTGTAGGTGGTAACCCTTGATAACAGATTATTCCTCGAACATAATCCCTATTTCACTGTGATTAATGTACCACTCCAGCTGTCGAGGATACAAATTGGCCCCAGTTCATCCCCCCAAAAATACTAATGAGGTGAACGCCGAATATGTTATTTTCCTTTATTAATCCTGGTAGCAATGTAAATCTTAAAGGTTATCGTCACTGTTCTTAACAATCACTTTTCCTCCGGTGGGGGTGCACAGGGGAATATACGTCTAGGAACAGGAACTACAACTGAATAAAATCGTTGCAAAAACGCCAACAGTGTATGGGTGGGCGGGGAAAAACAGGCTTTTTCCCGCTCGGTCTGGAACTTCTATCTGGATACAGGTGTCATTACATGTAGGCGAATAGTGTGAGAATCCTTCCTTGTTACCATTTAAGAGAGGGTGATACTTCTAGTATCTGGAAAATCCGGTTGCTCCTAATGTTAAACAAATGATGATGATGGATTTTTATATCGGCCGACTCTTTGCCAGAGCGCCGGTCCTGCACAGTTTATACAATAGGTACACTTGAATACAGCTGTCAGGTGTCGGGGAAAAATAATGATGTTATCAGGTATACGCCCTGTGGGCTGATAAAAAATATCCTGGATTTGGTAACTCCAGTAGTATAATTTATAGTCACACAATATCATTGGGCCAGTACACACTTATAATATGGAAAAGAAAAAGACCGCTGGTCGTCCGCTTGGGATCAGCTCTGCGAAAAATACAAGAAAACATTTGTGGGAAAATGCTACCATTCTATGTAAATATTTATATATATATGGACGGGGACAAGACAGTCTCTCATCCGCTCTGTCAATCCTGAAGAATTTAAAAGATACACGGTGTTTGTTCACAGACGTCGATGGCCGCTGATTTGGTTCGGACCGAGTCGATGATGACTCACCCGCACCGTCTCGCGGCTGGCGGTCACTCGCGCAGGGCGTTATTATTTTTCTCACAATACGTAACACGTACAACACAATCACCTATCATTTAGTTCGCTATTAAATTGTCGGTATCTGTTTCTTTTGTCGTATGGCATTTAAAAAATGATGGACGCTATAATAACAATAATTACAAATGCAATATAACCTTGCATTCTTTTCTCCTGCTGTCAGTCGTCTAACGCCTCTAAGTCCAGTCTGGTTAACAGTCTTGTTTATCTCTCCCTCTCTCCTGGAGAGTTAAGTGCCACGTCCGTCTACACTGTAAACATAATTACGGTCTCGTCTCAGTTATGCAGCGGTCGGGTTGCGCTGTCTAACATTTTACTGAATATCTGGTTATGAAAATCGCAACGCGTTATTTATTTAATACGCCTTCCTAGCAAGAAAAAATCTAAGTGAAGTATAAGTGTTTAACTTTAAATGCTATCACCGTGAAATACTTCTAACACTTAGAACTATTTTCCTCTTACCAGAAATACAGAATTAAATCTCCACGAATCACTTATAAACAATATCCAAAAGAATGGTTTTATGACTGCGCGCTAGACTCTTCTGACTGACAACTGATGGCTGTGTTACAGAAACAGCAGTATATATATAACAGATTCCTCTTGATCTCTAATGGCGTTATTTCGCACACCTGTGTAGGACAAAAATTCAGGAGCTAGAGTTATCAAGTTGAAAGGCTTTACGTTTCGGTCTTCTAGAGTTTCTCCTCTGGAGCTTTGACCGACATCAAAAGACTTTCGTTCTCCTAGCATGTTTCCCTAAGAATGCCCGTGTTCCAAGATCAAAGGGTACTAGTGGGTTCTAGATTTTCCCTGAGTGAGCTTCAAAGGTCTATTCCGTTACTTCTCACGTGCTGTCTTGCTGTCAAGTATTATATGACTGACAGATGAGCTCGCGTGCGTGGAACGAAGTATAACCAAAGCGTTATTTGCTTCCTGCTATTACTGACAGGTCAGCGAAGATTGTAAACACCGCGTTGGCCAGTGTTTAAAGAAAAGAAGGCGGGGACAAAAGGGTAAGATGCAGACAGACAGGACAGGTAGTTTTAATGCATGTTTTAGCTAGCAAATCAGAGAGCAGCTATTAGGTTGCAATAGGCTGCTAGATTACTGGAGACTCTTTTCCCTAACATGTCACAGAGTTGTTACTTGACGTTGTTGAAAATACAGTCTGATTTGTGTCTCCGATTTCGCTAGATTATATTTCAGTTTCTCAGTCCAAGTCCCAGATTGGTATTTGTCGACAAACTTGCCAATGAGAGCTAAAGTTTATGTTAGGCTCTCAATTTAGACCAATCCTTTTATCGTAAATTCACAAAGACATCGGTGAACTTATTTCCTGGCTACTACCTTTCATACATAATCTCCCCAGACGGGTTACCTGTATTATTGATACAGAAATGGGCCATATGAAGCGGTTACATATTATCACCTGTGTTTACGTACATCTCCCAGACGGATCTCCCAGACAGACAATCTGGCTTTCTTTCCATCGATCGTGCGAGACCACCTTGTGTCAACAATGACCGTCTCTATCAAAGGTGGCTAGACGACTTAAGTGATAGAAGTATTATCCGCTGACCTGTTTAACTAGCCTTGTAATACTACGATTCACATGGTAAAACGTAAAAAAGTTCGAGAGTGACTAGGCAAGAATGTAGGTGCATATATTAGGACGATGAGTGTGAAATATGAAGGAATAAATCGGTAATGCATGAGAGAACGAAGAATGTAGAAGGGCGTACACAATATCGTCACAGCTACCCCGTCGTTTTGTATGAAAGATCAAACAAGCGCTGGTTTTGGTTTCGGTCTTTGACGAAACACATCTTTACTTAATGCAGAGCCAGAAGAATGAGACACATTACATCGGAGAGAGATTACATTGTAATCCCTGTCAATGTTCTGGCTCTATCTCGCATAATGGACTTCTCGATGACTTTGCTTACAGGACAGTAAAAAGCTAAGAAAGAAAGTCTCAACATTAAACCACATATTAAACCACATATTAAACAACATAGTCATAAACGAACATCTGCATAAAAAGAATCACCATTTCATTCCCCCCCCCACCCCCAGAACCCAGTTGATCATTAGGAGCGTGGTGCCAGCCATTCTTGTGACTAGGCCTTTCGCAGGAAACATGCCCCAAAATGTTTATGTACTCTTGCAGTGGTGATTTCTGCAGCTATTTTTGTTTCAGATGATTAGGTTATCAGTCCAATGTACAACATCATATTAATAGCCTCATACGACATGCCTGAAGCAGAGGTTTTCATTTTATTTCTATGTTCAATTCGAGGTCCCCAGGGACTACACGGAGATAAAAAGTGAATGACCGTGAACATTGTCTTAAGGGGTCGTCCACATATGACGTCACGCAACGGTTGCCATTTTTTAGCCACCTCCCTCCATTGTCACATTTCGTCATAAAAACCTAACCCACGCCCTTTTTTCATTATGTGACGTTGTGGTGAAAAATTCTAATACCCATATATAAATTAGAACATAAATGTAAAGCCGAACGAAATACTACGATAGGAATAAGAATGGAGAAAGACCAGTGCTTTCCCAGTATAGATAACGCCTTAGTTGTATAACGCCGTAATGGCTAACACAAGAATCCTACTTGTCCTAATTCGTTCGTTCATAAATAAAATGCTTAGACTAAACAATACGGCGATAACCGTAGTTCTAAAAATAGAATGTGTAGTAAAATCTTCTAGACGACCTTGATTTTAAAAACTAACATTAGTGCAAAATCGCGCACAAAGTTAGCCTTGGAAAGACAGACGGGCTTAGAAGAAGAGAGAGAGAGAGAGAGAGAGAGAGATAGACGGACTGTGGAACACGGTCACACAAGCAGCTCGCAGTGTGTTTAAAAATTAAACCAAGTCGCATGCAGTGCATGGCCAGATTTTTCAAATAAACAGTGATGAAAAAAAAACTAACGATACGATGTTAGGTTTAGAAAACAGGTTTAATTCTTATTAGGAAACCTGATATTTTACGTAGGGCTCCTGACTTTATACTGATAGTACAGTCGTAAAGGATTGAACAGGTGGTAGTTGAAATTAAACGCTTAACATCGAAAAAAGATCGTATTCTTAACTAAGCCACTTAGCCCCTTGAAAATCTTACATTCGTGTACAGGAAGGCTAGGGGACTAGGAATATGTAATAAATTATCTAAAAAGTCCATTAGATAATTAGATATTGGAAATAAAACATATAGAGAACAGAGATACTGTCAGGTTTGGTCATATCTGCTTGGGATGGAATTCCCTGAATTTTGTTGAAACATAGTAGTGACAGGAAGTCTAGATAGTACGAGGGAGGCCATTGGCTGAACTTTGAAGTTAAAAGAAATTTAATTGGGTGACCTATAAATAACAAATAAATGCCTAGAAACGGAGTAAAAGTGAATGAAGATATTTGAATGACTGTGTACTCATTTGAAAATATTCAAAACGATTGGCCAATATACTGGATATTGGCAGAAGAAATCTTAGAGGGGACGCCATATCGTTACACATTGTGAGAGATGAGATCAGGCAGTGTTATTCAAAATTAAATATATATAACAGCCTGGACATACTGCAGATCAAACTGTGTCAGTCATCTTTAGTGTGTATTTCCTTACGAATTGTGGTAAGCTAGACATTTTTAATCTGTATTTTATATGAAAATTGAATGTGAAATGATAAATTATGTCTGTATGTGTGTGGTTCAGTAGCAAACCTGAGGCAAAGCCTAGATATTGCTCCACCATGTAAAAGATTGTCAGAGAGGAGTATAACTGCATATATATATATATATATATATATATATATATATATATATATATATATATATATATATATATATATATATATATATATTGGATTGCCATATAGTAACATAACACCTATCCTATTGTATGGAAGGGATTACAGCTGGAATTGCAGAGGCGTTGTAACCATTAGGGAGAGGAATACTGGTGTATATTGTCACATGAAAAGCTAGCAGTTGGCCTGAAGCGCTGAACTTTATGTTTGTTTGTACTGTCATGTACTTCAGTGTGGAATAATATTGTATATTAGTTATGAAGAAGGAGGCACAACCTTCTCATTTCAGGGACCGTGGTATAGATGGTGATATTGCATCGTCCGGTCTGAGTACTGAGTGATCCAGAAAGCTGGCAGCAGACTCCTTGCACAAGATAGCGGCCATTGTATATCTATGCTGAGAAACTGAGAAGCAAGCGAGCAGAGGATACAGGTTTCCTGCAGCTGCATTATGAGATAAGCGCATGTCAGCACGAAATAGCTCAACCTTGAATAAAATACCCCTGAACTGAACTTTATTATATAAAAAGGGACAGAAATTTTAAAGAAACGGAATCTGTGAATCCTTCAATAAGATTTCCACCAGTAACAAACACACGAAGTCATGATGACAACCAACAGTCTAGCTATTAATGACAGTATTACCTCATAATATTACACAACAACACCACACTCATATTGCTATACAGTCTATGACTGGATAAATATCCAGTGTATAAATACTTGTATATAAATATTGTGATTACATTTTTATTGTGATTCCTGATTCACAAATACAATAGAATCAGGAAAGATATTGAAAGATCATTAATACATTTTAAAAACTTAACCCCTGACTTAATAAGATAGTCTTTTAGAGTGTTATGTGTTTGTGATTGTCAAAGTGCTGTAAATTGTGGAAATTATTAAAGCAATTGTGTATATGTCAGTTGGTTGTTATATACTTACACTTCATCACTAGCATAACCCTAGACACTAAACGAAGCTATTATTCATTTATTCAAGAATAAGTCTGATTGAGATCGAAATGTGGTAGCAAGTAAGGTCTTCTGTATACACACCAAATTTATTATCTTCAGAAACCTTCACAGCTGATCTCATTCAGTACACTAAGTCCCCTATAAATATATTTATTTCCCAACTCACCACAGACGTCACAAATTTCTTACCCCCCTTTCCCCTTCCTTTTTTTAATACTGAAAGGACAGAATGTAGTCGAATGTAAATTAGTTAACTAGTGCAGACAGAACAACAATCATTCAAGTAAAATAGTGTTTAACGAATCAGGACCCAAAGATGCAGCAATAGAGAATGCAGTCAGAGACCCATAGCTTGACTGCATGCGCCAGGGTCAGCGAACCAGAGCTGACCAAGACCCTACTCCACCTCCGAGTGGTGGTCCTGGAAACAGGCTGCATCACTGCAGTCTGGCTAAGAGAGTAGGGATCGAAGAGGGAAGGCAAACACGGTCCCAAAAAATGCCGTGCTGAAGTCGGATGTGTCCGCCGAAAGGCGCAGATATCGCAGCTCCGGTGTAAACAGACACAACGCAACCAACGTCCTTTTCAGGACGAAAGAGGCAGAAGAAGGCTTGTCCACAGATCTTCCCTTTCATGTGCTGTGTCCTAGCACGAGAAAAATCCCAATCTTTGTTCTGCCCAGGTAAATGCATTCCCCCCCCCCCCACACACACACATACAATTGTAAACAATCACAAAAGCTTGACTTCTATCTTTCCATGTTTAAGTCGTTGATCTCATCGGACTTGTCGGGATAGTGATAACATGTTAACATTTTAATTTTTAAAAATCTGATTATAATCAACAATTCAGTTTATTTAGTCTAAGTTGTTTTTTAAGGGGCATATTACATTACATTATATATATATATATATATATATATATATATATATATATATATATATATATATATATATATATATATATATATATATATATATATATATATATATATATATATATATATATATATATATATATATAATAAAAATATCAATTTAAACCAGTTACATGTTATAACACTCATCTGATATTTCAGTCCAGATTATAATATTATTAATAAAAGTCGTCCACAAAGGTGTTACTATTGCGGATAAGTGTACATTATGAGGATGGAGGGTTACAAAATATATTTTCTTCCATCATAATTTGTTGTGCGTGCCGTCACATATTTTAACTTCCCCTCTCCACTATCTTCACACTTCGTCACAAAATTCCACCCCCTCCCATTCTCCCCCTGTCGTGAAATGACGTCTGGTTCACATCATGAATTCAAATAACTCTGGTCTTAACGGCGCGCCATACATTATATAAAGATATGATACCCCGACCAATGAGAACGCTTGTTTTGGTCCTGTGTTTACAACTGCAGAGAGCATCGAAATGGCCAGAACTTATTTGTGTAATATGATTAACTTCAGAATTTTGCTACAGTAATATAAAAGAAGTATCACTTGGCAGAGGTTATCAAAACGATATTAGGAATGTTACTCTCCCGTAAGTAGTAATACTTTTACTAATAATATTATAGGACGGGAGAAATATTAGGTTAAATGCATTCGAAGCTTCAGGTTGGCCTAAAGTTAGCTGTTTAAACTATGCATAACAGAAAATGCTAGTAGTAACCAAAGAAATTATAATATATATATATATATATATATATATATATATATATATATATATATATATATATATATATATATATATATATATATATATATATATATATATATATATATATATATATATATATATATATATATATGTAAAGCCTAATTCTAAGTATAAGGGAAACTTTACTTGACTAAAATCGCATCAGGAATAACGGAGATAATTTAAAAAGCATTCTTCCTACATTGAACGATAGGTAGAATAGTCCCACATTTTCTGATTTTGATTACATCTTTTGGGATTTCCGTCTCATACGGACGAGGCTAGACTATAAATAGAATCGCCTAACAAACTTCGGTCAGTCACAATTTGAAAACACAGAAAGCGGGGGAAGCAGTGCATATATTAATGCCAGCGTTTGCCTTTCTGCAACTGTAGCAGACCTTATTCAACCATTGAGGGCTAGTATCTGTGTGTGCACCTGAGGGTAAGACCGAATTTATTCATATATATATATATATATATATATATATATATATATATATATATATATATATATATATATATATATATATATATATATATATATATATATATAATTGCGTGTAATTATAATAATTAATCCACTGTGCGATACGATGTGTATAAGATGTGTAGCAATGGACTGTGTATTCTGATGAAACTTACAGGCTCATGTGTACTTCTAGAGACAAAGCCCGCCTTCGGAAATATTTAAATATATTGAGAGAGATGGCTAATTGTGTCTGTAAGTTGGGAAATGTATTTAAAGAAGTATTTCTTGAATGGAATGAGACACTTGACAGGAACATAAAGAAGGATGAAAGGGATTGATTCACAGTATCGTTTGACATATTGTTAAATAGTTTTACTCACAACCAAATTATGGTATGGAGGCAAATCATGGGACGATACTTATAAATTAAAAGGTAGAATTAAATTATGATCATTTTGTATTAAAATGATTGTTGTTGACTACACTATACCTTGTGCGTCTGCTGGCACGCTTATCTGAAACTGTCTATCGTCCCCGTCTGTGTCATAAGAGGGGTATGGATAGAAAAATACAGGGATTGCGTTTGAATTCATTGCAGGTTTAATCCTTTAAACACAAGCTTCAAAAAGCAGAAGAGGCTACTCTTACTAAAGTTTCATCGTATGCCGTGCTAGTTGGTGATAACAGGCCCGTCATCACGTGAATACTTATTGGAACAAGTTCAACTGAAATTTTGTGTTTCCAGCATAAAAAGGAGCCAGCTGCCGTGATGCAGATAAGTTGCGTACTGCAACTGTCAAGCTTATCCAGCTCAAGGAAAGAAACATATTTTCCAGTTCAGAATGACTAAAATAATATAGTGTTTTGCAACTTTAAATAATAATAATAAACAATTCGACCAATGAATAATCAAGCCAAGGAAGGTGTCTACAAGATGATAGACATTGTGAACCAAGAAACAAGAACATTTATATAACTATTATTATTTATTTCATACTGTAAAATATTTGAGTTCAACATTTTCAAACAGAGAAAAATATCTGTTAATTAAATTGTAAATATTCACCAGAAGACTTTTCTTAAGTTCTTTAAGTTGAATTTTAGTTCTTGTTGGTGAATATAAATTTAAATATACTATATATAAATTACCCCTAGCAGAGTCAGAAACATATTAAATACCATAACCACAGAGGCGGATCAGGAGAGATAGCAGTTAGGGACTCAGAGTACTACAACATCATCTTCTCTGGGAACTTACATAGCTTGACCCTACCTTTGTGTCTATACACCCTTACTCTCTTCAGAGAAGGGGGTATTACTGATAAGACCAGACTTTTATCTGACACTATCCTGGTATCATGTGATACAACTTTATGTCCAGGATATCTTATTCTTAATAACATCTCAAACCTCTCGCGACACCCCCTCAATGCGTAACATCAAATATGGACGACCCCTGAAAACTATCATCAAGTATAAATTTTTAATCAGATGATAAATCTTATACAAGCTCACTTTTCACTGACAACATAATGTTTGAAGCTCAATGGAAAAACTCGTGTACGCTGAGATAGCAAGTGCCGAACACTATCAATACTGTTTTCCACAGAGACAACTTCTAGCCTACTTACTGTCATAACTGGCACAAAAAAAAAACACCCGTTGGCGTTGACACACTTTACTCGTGTCACTGAGAAGCAAGAAGAAGATTATCTTAAAACAAATCAGAAATCCGAGCAGCCTTGACAAGAAAAAAAACAGACAGACTGAGAACTAGAGCACGGAGCCAACAGGTAGGAATGGTAAAGAATTATTTTTTTTTGAGAAAAATGAATTTTTTAAAAACTCAAATTAAATATATATATAGTGGATAAGCAAATTAATTTAACATAGAACTGTATCGTCTATCAATCACAAATGATGTTCAAAATCCTACAGGTCTCAAGAGTTTTCATGTCAAAATCCTGCAGAGCTCTTAGATTTAATGTCCAAAATCCTACAGGGCTCTCACTTTACAGGCACGATAGCCAAAATGAAGCACCGCTAGAGTGTTTTAAAATCTTCATGACCTTTGTGTTCCCCTCTTCATGAGTTAAAAAAAACAACAGATACAGACAGTTCCTTAGCCGATATGCCGTAGATGAGTGAAGTGTTTGAGACTATGCTAAGTCTCAGTTTTATGAAGTGTATTGACGGGTTCCCTTCCTCGCTGCCTTTGCCTCCAATAACTCAAACGCAAAGTTTATTTCCATTTACAGCTTGGTAGAGTTGAGCATAACGTCACCTGGTTTCTAAACCGGTAACTTTGTCTGTAGAAGAAAGCACTCTGACCACTTTGCCCATAGACGCTTTTACACACATATTAGCTGGTCTCCGTGCACTAATGGGTGTGCTAAATTTCTTCATGTCCTCTTGCACTAGTGGTTCTTGCAGCACTGTGTTTTACGCATAATTCCTAACTCTCCTTAGTAGTCCTTTGCAGCTTAATGGGTAGGCCTTAGGGATCTTTTTCGTTGCTCCCAAATACAGACCTCATCATCATCATCATCATCATCATCATCATCATTACTTGTTTCCCCCTTATGGAGCGTGCACCAGTCATTGCAGACGATCCCCTTGAAGAAATTATGTACCAAAGCATGTATATGCTTTTCCGGATGACGTCATAATTATCTTCATCGAAATTAAGTATGGAAAGATTATTTTTTTTTAAAACATAGAAAAAATAAGTAGAAATGAGAATTGAAGAAAAGTACATTTATATTTGCTAAAGCTGTTCTGAAAGCTTTGTTTCTTTTGAAGAAAAAGATCATGAATCTAATAAAAATGAAGAAGAAAACGGAAGGAAAAAAAACGAACACACACACATTACATAACATTTAATTTGCGATGCCCTGTCGTGAATATTTTATAATAACAACTAGACCTTTTGCCAAACTAATGCTCAGAGGTAATCTTACGTTAAGGTTAAAATAATGATTTATATATGAAGTAATGAACTGCTTTTTAGACACGGTTATCGTATTGAACAAAAGTCTACTTTGGAGTTGCTCTAAAAACGTGGACACGCATTTGATGAGTACACTTGTTTCCTGGCTCATCATACAGGGTGGCCCAAAAAAAGTGAGAACATCTCGTAGCAAAGGGTTATTTAATATAATTGAATTAATATAATGTTTTGTCATTTACAGTTGTATGCGAAGTAATTACGCTAATCAGAAAACATGTTCAATGTGTTCCCCCTGCTTCTCAACGACTTTTTGTAAGCGTTGGCGCCACTCGTTTATGCTTCTGTAATAAAGCGCTGCCCTAGATTTCTCCATTCCTCGATTATTGCCAACTTGAGCTGCTGAACTGTGGTAAATTTTAGCCGACTGTAGACTTTTTCTTGCAATGCACCCCATATGGCTTAATCGACTGGGTTTTAATCAGGACTGTGCGGTGGCCACATGTTTGGCTCGATAAAGGTAACTAACATTCTCCTGTTGAATAAGGTTTATCGTATTTCTGGCTGTGTGTGATGGAGCTCCGTTCTGCTGTAATGTCCAGTTACGGCGACCGGAAATTGTCGTAATAATAACGTCATATAGTTAAATAGCTAAGTAAGTAAATCAGTAAACTATTTAAGTTATTATGGATACAGTTAAACAAATTTTGATGTAATTATATTACATTGTACGAGATGTTCTCACTTTTTTGAGGCCACCCTGTGTACATATATATATATATATATATATATATATATATATATATATATATATATATATATATATATATATATATATATATATATATATATATATATATATATATATATATATATATATATATATATATATATATATATATATATATATATATATATATATATATATATATATATATATATATATATATATATATATATATATATATACTGTTCAAAAAAAGAAACGCAACATTATTGCAGTGGTAATGGACACCAAATTTCAAACTTGTACCAAAATTTTATTTTATGGAATTAATGTTTCAATCTTGGCATGAAGAAACTTTCAGACTTTAACAATGAAATGATGTTCATTAAATTTGGTTTGGACTTTTATTCTTTGCGATTGAGGCCTCCGTTTCAGTAAGGTGTATGGCCTCCTCTGGCCTCTATCAGAGACCGACATCTCCTTGACATGGATCCGATTAGCCGTTGGATGTGTTGTTGTGGGATGGCTGCCCACTCTTCCCGCAGTGCAAGAGACAACTGTCGGAGATTGGCTGAGCCACGTCTCGCTGGCGGAGTCGTCTGTCGAGTTCATCCCATAAGTGTTCTATGGGGTTCATGTCTGATGACATGGCTGGCCACGGAATGGTCTGGACGTTGTTGTCAGCGAGGAACTGGGTGGTGAGTTGTGCCACATGAGGTTGAGCGTTATCCTGCTGAAAAATTGACCCTCGTGCAGCCAGAAGTGGAAGGACGTGAGGACGAAGAATTTCAGCGACGTATCATTGGGCATTCAGGCGTCCTTCAATTTGCACCAGGGCACTTCGTCCCATGAAGTTGATCCCCCCCCCCCCCACATCAGTACACCTCCACCACTATGTGGAGGAGCCTCATCAACGCTGTTCTGGGCGTAGCGCTCGTGGACTCTGCGGTAAACTCTTCTCCGTCTATCGTGTCGCTGGAGCACAAAAAATGATTCATCACTAAACCAAACCCGTCTCCAGTCATTCCCAACGGTCCATTGACGATGCTGGTTCGCCAACTGCAGTCGGTTCTGGCGATGCCGGTCCGTAAGAACAGGACCTCTGTAGGGTCTTCTAACCCAAAGACCAGAGTCGTGCAGCCGGTTCCTGACCGTTTGATCTGAAACTCGACGAGCTGCTGACATTGACTGGACTGTGGAGGACGCAGATGCAAGTCGATTCCTGAGGTGACGCAGCCGTATGAAGCGGTCTTCAGCAGGAGTTGTGACTCTGTGTCTTCCACTGCGCGGCCGGTCTGCCACTGAGCCAGTTTCTTGAAATCGCCTCCAAAGGCGACTAATGGTGCTTCTAACCACATTAAATTGTCTGGCCACTACACTTTGTGACTGTCCAGTCTGTAAACGTCCAATGATGATGAGTCGTTGTTCTGTAGTGAGATGAGCCATACTTGCGCATTAAATTTTCAACTGAATTTATTCGAGGAGCGTCAATCTTTTATACGCATTCAATAATAGGGTCAGAGAGTTTTGTGTTCAGTAAGCTTCACGGGATTCTCATGAACTTGTCACGAGTTATTGTCAAAAATGTTGTTTTGACCTTGACCTCTTTCATGACCTCACGAATCATGAAGTGAGTACAATTCAGGTAACGACGAGAAGTTAATGACCAGATGGACACAGTCGATAGGTTAAGTGATGTCCAAGCGTTTCCATTGGTCGAGGGAAAGCTAGGGTATGCTCAGAAGAAAACACGCGGGGGTGGCCCCGGTGTGTATAAATAGCCAGTTAAACGGCGGGCAAGTCTCTCTGAAGAAATATTGCCGCCGGTCGACTTCGTATTATCGTCTCCACTGTGGGAAAACAGCGATAATCGGTATGTAGTAGCTTTATTATCGTTTTTACTTATTAGTGGGTTTTTGAGAATTTCGTCCGTAGTTAATTTCTTCGGGGACATTAATTTTTAGGTTCTAAACGATAGTGCCATCCATTATCAATTTTGAAGAACGACGTAAATGCAACAGTGTGCTTATTCTTTCTATGATTTTGGCAGTAGATAGGAACGGTGAAGTTATAAGTTACACGTGTGCTCATAGTTGTAGAATGTTATGTAAAACCACCATTTATTCCTGTGTATTTACAAATATAATTTTAGTGGGAATCGATTGTGTGTACTAAATTTTATTTTTTGCCTTAATGTAAGAAATGCAGTCGGAGAGTAAAGATGTGTTATAAGTGGATTATACGGCTTAGAGGAGTAAACTATTCCTATAGCGAGATTTCATTTAATTCTGGAGTAAGTGGGAAACCTCATGTGTAAATGTTAAAAAGGAGGCCACGGGATTTCGGACAAAGAAATTCCCTAGCTGTGATGGTTGGACAGGTGGGTAGCCTCGCGTAACAAATAGATAAGACAGTGGCGGTTCCAGGGGGTTGTCATTGGGGGTGCTGCACTGTTCATTCATTTAAAATACCGTACTATACGGTACATAACACTCACAAATTGTGACCACCATGTACAATATCAACCCAGACACAAATGATTAGTGTCTTATCTCATCTAAAATCTGTCAAGAACATCTGAAAAGTTATTTTAAAAGTTTACTGCAACTAGGAGTAATCCTTGTCAGTCGAAGCAGTTTCCCGAGTTTCAAACCAGGTTACACAGACATTTATGCTGCTATTTCTCGTGTTTAAAATTTTCATTGTAACTTCCCTTTAATTACAGTTCATTGCACTTGGAGCTGTCTTTCGTTGCAGCACTTGTTAACTCTTTGACTCCGCAATTATTTTTCACACTGTGCCGTAATTTTCATTCGTGATAGTCTAAAAACCACGCTCAGAGCGTTGTTCCGGAGTCAAAGAGTTAAATAAATTCAACCCAAACGCAGCTGTGTATAACAAGCATTCGCTTATAAGAGGTCAAGGTCACTTGAACTGAAATCGTTCGCAGCACTCCACGATACGGTCTTAGATAATTTTTTTTTTGTCTTGTATTCAAGTTATTCAACCCTTCCGGTGTAACCTCAATTTTTTGGTCTGTCCGGATTACGTTAGTAGAGACAGTATGCAGTCCTTTTTTTATAGCGAGTGCTGCAGCTCAACAGCACATTAAAAAAAGCCGCCACTGAGATAAGAGGCAGACAGGTCGGGAGGTTTTTGTTTACCTACCTGGCAGATTGTAGTTGAGAGAGAGGGGGGGGAAGGAGTGAGAATGAAGAGACACGTGAGTAGGAATATTTTATGTATCGGTTTTTTTCAGAACGAGAGAAGGGGAGAGGGAGGAGATAGATTTAAGTTCCACGTGGGTAGTATTATTGTTGTACATGACGAATGAAGTACTGAGTAAGGGAGTTATTAAGATTAATGGGTTAGAGATGCGTTATGTTGGAGTTGTTATACAATAGACGCATTTCCTTTTAATTTCCGCGAGTCACGGCGAAACAGTGGGGAGCATAATTTTGACAAATGAAATTATCCACGGCAAAAAGACATATCTCAGGGTCAGAGTACTCGAGTTATCGTCCGGAGCAAAGAAAAATAACCTATGGTCTCTGGCAGTGAGGTCCCTATGCTTCAGCTGGAACGGGGTTTATTTATCATACAGCCGAGAGCATCGCTATTATAGTCTCTAGCAACGGCAGGTGGCCGTGAGACTGGGTTAAATCGTATACAGCCAGAAATCAAGGCTGTGTTTGCCTCTAAATCTGGAGCGGGTTAGAGGAGCAAATCATAGAAGCTATTCAGCAGCAGAGAAGTTTGTCGACAGTTTATCAAGTACCTCATGCTTGACGACAGAACTTCATCATCATCGCAGAATTCAGGAACAGGTGATAGGGTTACCATACCTGGGTCTTGAAAGTAACGAGAGAAGAGCGTAACGGAGACGCCGCATCATCAGTCGTCGAGTGTTAGAGAGACACTGAGACCAAGGGAGAGAGAGAGAGATAGAGAGAAGGAGGGAGAAAATAGACAGGACCAGTAGGGTCTGTTCAGTATCCATTCGACGGATAGACACTGAGCCATTGTGTTACTCCAAGTCTATTACTTTAGCATTTCCAGTGGTGTTAGATAGTGGGGAATATCGCTTACCAAGTTGGAAGCTGTGTAGACGGTTCGTTGAGGAAGAGTCAACAGGACTGAGACAGTAGAATCTTATTTTGTTAGAGAGTGGAGGCTAAAGTTGACAGCCCCCACAATAGTAGTTATTTTTTTAATCACTAATCATTTTTTTGTTCCTCAGCAGGGTGACAGAAAGAGTGAATGTGATTTGGGGTTTTTTTTTGGTGTCTATTAATTTGATCGTTACTTGTTTTCAGGCCGTGCAACAGTGCATGCCATTTTTTTTGACTGATGTTTTTTCCATTCTGTAAATAAAAATATATATATTTACTGTATACTGGATCAGATTCTACTCCTTACTATACTTACTTTATGTTGTCTGTATAGTGGTGTCTGTGGTCGTTTTATACACCTTATCTCCTTGTATTTAAAGGAAGTCAGAGGAGGGTGAGATTATAGCCTTTCTGAAGTCACGAAGCGGCAAGGGCGAGTCAAAACCTGGTTCTATCCCTTGAGCCAATAGTCTCATCTGTCCACAGGCATGTCATTTTCCATCTAAATTCTATCTTCTCAGACTTTCTCATACTAGGGTCTTGTTTTCATTCAGGCAAACTCTATAAACTTAAAACCACTTCGTGACATAACGCCATCAGTCTTATTATTTTTGCTTCCATAATATCAATCAATGTCCATGCTTCTCTCGCTTCTGCTTCCAAAATATTATATTGTTACTAGTTATTTTCTACATTCACTACATGTATATCTCTTTCTGCACACAGCAATCCTAAATCCAAAACTTACGCTATCCACTTTTCAGATATCCGCTCTTTCAAAGACGGGGTCCGTGACCTCAGCTGACCCCTTTCCTGCTTCCTGTCATTAACCGCTCCAGAATCTAGTTCTCTTCATGCCGTGCATCCATACCAGATAACGCCTTTTCTTTTCTTGATTTGTTTATTTTTTATTTTTTATTTTTCTGGTAACTTTAAACATCATGAAACTGCGCCCTCCGAGATGCTACCAGTGATGTTTTTTTGGGTTATAATATAAGTATGAGAGTGTTCCATTGGCTATGCGGTTAGAGCAGTGGCGTACTAAGAGGATGGCCGCCCCGAGTGACATCCAGAAGGGGGTGCCGTCGGACACTATTATGATAGTATTTACTGTTAAAAATATACTTGCAAGTGATTTTCTTTATCGGGTGGGGGGGGGAGAGGGGGGAGAAAGGGTATAGAAGGTTGGATTCGCCCTGGGTGTCAAATAGTTTTTAAGATTGCCCCGGTGTTAGAGCGTTTGTCTCTCGCCGCAAAATTCCGTCTGCTTTTCAAGAAATTACTGAAAAGACACGCATTGCACCGTGAAAGCTAAATTGAACACTCATTAAGAGAGCATGCAACTTTCGTTGTTCATTGACAATTGACTAAAAGTCATGCTACGTTGACTACAACGATCTAATAAAGTTGAAATTGAGTGAACAGGAATGAAATTACCACAGGTTGTGACGAAATTTATCCGTCCCATTTTTCTTGTCTTCAATTCTCTCCGGCCGTACGTACTCGACCATCCCTTCTAAAGCTCCTTTTCATTTTCTGTTGTTTACGCTCTCATCGACCAAGGTTATCTTATTAAACATCGTGGTTTTTTCTGGCTGTTATCTTGTCCTATCTTATCAACCATCATGGTTTTATTTGACCACTTGACCTGGTTTGCAGCAACATCGACGTGTTAGTTTGATTAATCGCTAACCAGATGGATTAAAAGTCTACAGTTAAGTCATTCTTATTGTTAACCCAGACTTTTGGCTGCATAGAAGGGATAACGAACATGTGTTTCGTGAACATGGTTGGCCAAAATGTCCGGGATGTCCAATATGGATAACTGATGGAATTTTAAGATAATGTATTAATTTTGCAGACCTGACTGGCTTAAAAATTTTTCTAGAAACTGAGATCTCTGAAGATAACAATCTTGATAAAGATGAAGGGTTGGACAGGGATATAACGCTTCAGGCAGATGGCTTTGTTACAAGAAACAAATACGAGAAAGTAACATCTCGGAGAAGATTATCAGTGAAAGATTTATGATGTATGAGTTTGGTAAACATGATAAGTAATAATAGAAATGGCACGACCATATATTGTCATGGAGTACGTGCAGATGAGTTTAAACATAACATGTAAGAGGAATATCTCATGTGTCATGTAGTAATGGTCTACGTGAGGGTGGAAGAAACCCCTACCAAAATTGAAAGCCTAAGTGTGGTTGGTTTAGCGTGGAAATACTAAACTAAACTGATTCTGATTGTACCTTTGCCCAACCGAGAAATGTATGAGTGGGGGCGAAAATTTTGCTTATAATCTATTGCATTTTGAGACTACTTCACTGACTTTAATTTTCGTCAAAGAGAAATCATAAACAGCCAGAACCCGGAATATTAGGATCCCAAAATAGAACAGGCCTGAGGACTGGAAGTGAATTCTGATATTAGAAAGGAGTAGCTCCAGACGTATTACTTCGCATCTCAATTTCTAGAATACTGCATCAAGTGCATCCAGTTAGAAGCCTAACAGACGGCATCTCAAAACAGTTGCTCGACAATATTCGGATGTTTCCTTGCAACAAGTCTGTGTTTGCCCGATAATCATAGTAAGTTGTAATATATACATTTAATCATTTTATATTCTACATTTGACATTTATAACTGGCTTGTAGACGTACAGTTGCATATGAGGCTGGCAACCGCATCACTTAAAACCACTTGTCTCATGAACCAACTCTGCAAGAGCTGGTGACTGTTTGGTGCGGGTTTCCTCCCAAATGACCAATAGCAAATGAGGACCCAGGCTACAGAGGGAGCAGGGATTGGATGATGATTTCATGGTGCACATATTTATTATACTAACACTTTAGAAACCTTTTATATGCACATTTATATATATTTAAATTGTTGTCTTCCGCTGCCAAAAAGCACGTTCATCCGACTCAGTTGGTCTAAAATAAATGCTCAGAGAGGGTATAAATTCTGAGGAAGATAAAGTGATTTTTAGAAGCGGAGGTCGCTTGATGCTCATATCAGAAGACCCAATACTTAAAAAGAGGCATTTCTTTACTCTTAGTTTGTGGTACAAGTTGCCAGCAGTCGACGCGAGATGGGTCTTGGAGACGCTTGCAACCTTAGTAGTTAACACGGCCTTGCTGAAAGGAAAATGCTACAGCCACGATATTTGATGCCTGAAGAGAAGAATCAGTCCAGAACACTTGTAGGAACCAACAACGACTGAAGCAGATTCCAGCTGACCCTACACCGTTAGCTAATTGATTTACAATCACAGGCAATGGGTATTTACAATTTTATTCTCTTGTCTACCAAAATTCAAGATCCTCCTATGTTGATAAAAATTAATTCATTATGTCCCTAGTAAAATAACTTTTATTTATTTCAAATCGTGTTAACCAATAATTGATTATTAAACGTGTTATATGTAACCATAAAACTATAGGCGATTTAATCCTTATTGAGTGAATTTGTCGCTGTACGACTCAGTTTTTAATAAATACTCAGAGCTAGAAAATTAATAGTTACTGTATCACTTTCAGCTGGGTATAAGAATATACGAGTCAATATCTTTCCTCACAGAAGGGGCGAGAGAATAAAAAAGTTAATGACAGCTTAGATTATCTCTGTTATGCTTGCCATTCTGTAAAAATTCCAGCGAGGCTACCTTAAATAGAATCATTCATCTTCTATTTACATCGCTGCCAAGAGTAATCTTGAGCGAAGGTGATACCTTTTAAAACCCTCATCCGTGTACTTTGGCTATTATTGCAGAGCAATAATACTTTTGCAGAGCAGGGGAGACAATCCTACGACGCAGGCGAATTGATGCCGTTTTCAAGACGTGTCGCAGAAAGAGCGCTACATAATTATGTCCCATTCATGATTTGGCGGGTTACTTGCTTGTGTGTTTATAAGTATTCTTTTCAGTTTACCGTCTTTTCTCTCCCACCGTCGAGGTTTCTTCGTTATCTGTCTGTGATAGGACGTATCTTAGCCGAGGATGTCAGCTCCACGGCAAGGGCAGATTGAAAGCATGACCTTCTCCAACCCCTTTGAGGGAAACATTTCATTGGGATGAGACACATGTGACAGACCGCCAGCTGTGTGCCAGAAATAGACGTGGTTATATAAGAGCGAAAGAAGAATAAGAAGCGGACTCTTTTCCACTCTTCATAGCAAGTCGAGCGACAGATTGACAGAGGGGTTTGACTACAGGTCTCTCAGGCTCGAAACACGATGGCGCAACTCTGCAGTCTACCCAGCTGTAAATGGGTACCTGACTCCGCCCGTGAGTAAGGGTAGCAAAATAAAGTAAGGAAGGGAACTGGTCACCCCACCTCTCGATGCTGGACCAAGTATGAAATCTATAACTCTTCCGTCACCTACGGCAGTATCTGCTTTGGGACTCTGTCGTGAAACGAGCGTGTGTAAACCCACTTCTTAGTTAAATCCCTATGTCGAGAGCCCGACCAATCAACGAGCAACGTTCACCAATCTCTGAGACAGAATAGAATTAAACTTAAGCCCTGTTTTTTTCGGATGTGGGTCGCGGCCATCTTGTCACGCAATATGGCGGAGAAAACAGAATAAAATTAGGCTGTACGAGGCATGGGACCAAACTGCAGACAACCAATCAGCTTGCCCCGCCAGGAACCAACCAAACGCTTTCTTTAAGCAGTAGAAGTTGCTTCACCTGCCTATATAATCGGGCGAGATTTTATGCAAAAACACGCAACACCAACACGAAGCCAGATACCGACCGACTGAGGAAGAGGAGCTGTCAACCTTGATTTATTGCTTACCTGCGTGCATTGACCTAGCAGACGGCTCCGCTAGTCGAGTCACTGGCCTGTTTAAATCTTGGAGGGTAAATATAATTTACTATTGGTAGGCAAATAGGCCTACCGCAGATATATAATGTTTGTATTGGTTGTGTGTCATTTATACTACCTACACCTGTATATATTTAATATATTTTGGTTCACTATGAACGTATCAGGTTACTGATTGTATCTTGGGGCATTAGGTATAATGGTTGTATTTCCTGATATGATTGATGAAGACGAAGACTAATAGGACTCATGCTTCAATCTATTGTCTCCTATAACTTTAATTTATTGTCTCAGATAACTCCAAACTGAAATATAACCAAATCAATCCTTGTTAGGACTCAACCTATTGTCTCCTATAACTTCAATCTATTATCTCAGACCAACTGAAATATAACCAAAACAGTCCTTGTTAGGAATCAATCTATTGTCTCACATAACTTCAGTCTATTGTCTCAGATAACTCCAACCTGAAATATAACCAAAACAGTTCTTGTTAGGACTCATCAATCTATTGTCTCATCTAACTCCAACCTGAAATATAACCAAAACAGTCCTTGTTAGGACTCAATCTATTGTCTCATATAACTCAATCTATTGTCTCACATAACTTCAGTCTATTCAGATTACTCCCACCTGAAATATAACCAAACAGTCCTCGTTGCATATACTCCTATCATAAGAACATAACAATATTGTTAGGATATATGTTACCAGCTAGTATAGCACTTGTCAGAGAGGGCCTGGTATATTATAGGGGGAAGGAAATGGTTGTATCACACCTAGGTGTACATATTATGGGATGTATTCATGTATTGAATTTATATTATTGGATGTATTCATGTATTGAATTTATATTATTGGATGTATTCATGTATTGAATTTATATTATTTGATGTATTCATGTATTGAATTCATATTATTGGATGCATCCATGTATTAATTTATCAGAAAGAATGTTTTGCAAGTAGACACCTGTCTTGTCTCGCTATTGCTAACTCATACTGAGCCATGTTGTCATTCATCCTACATGCAGACACCTGAGACACGCTCATTTCATCAAACAATGGAAATAGGTGGGCTTAATGACAGAAATTAGCCCCTATTTTTACTTGTTACAGGTTTTATTCGTGTCATCAAACCTGAGGTCGTATGTCCAGTCAATCCAGCTGCCTGGAACTTCACAGGAGCACAGAGATTGTACCTGAGATACATGCTTAGTCCCCCTCTGTCTTGGGTGGGCTAACGAAACGATCAAAAGCGGGTGTTTTGTGTCAACCAAACTAAGGAGAACAGAACGTTTTGAGAGATGAGTACACATTAGTACCATTTCTGTCAGCTTTGTGAGCAAAGTAACTGTCAGTGACGAGAAAGAGATTTAGCGTAGCAAGAGACAATAATAAGATCATAGCTGATAAATTATATATATATATATATATATATATATATATATATATATATATATATATATATATATATATATATATATATATATATATATATATATATATATATATATATATACTTAATTAACAGGACAGCTGATACATGTACTATAATTGAATAACAGCACAGCTGATATAAATTTTGTTCCTATAATTGGAAAACTTGTTGTAATATATTTATATATCTATATAAATATAAATATTTGTAAATCATATGTAAACTTACAAATCCATTACATTCCATTTTTCAACATTCACCCTTCAGCACAAGAGTAGATAGTGTATATACTAAATAAATAATAAGGAAATTGTATTTGAAGACTTGTCAATTTTATCATTGTTAAGTAAAATCTATTTCCTTGTCTTAATATCACAGTTAGTTACAGAGCGGAGGTGGCAATTTATGTCGGTCTCCTCTCTAATAATTTTTCGAGATCAGATCATTCACAGCCGTAACTAATTTGTGATACCAGTAGTTCTCTCAGACACTGGGACTTCACCATTTTCTGCAGAAATTCTATTTCTGTAATTGTCAGTACTATACTGATCCAAGAGCCAATAAAAACCTCACGCCACAGGCTCACCTTATTTTATAGCAAGGAACTTTCCTGAAGGTGGACTACTTCTGATGTTTAGACTCAACTAGTGCGTGTGTAAGCAATTATGTTTGTATGTGTGCGCGCGCTTATGTATGTGTATGTGTGTGTGCCAGACAGACCAGTGAGGGAGTGGCACAGAGAAGTGAAGAGGGGTCAGTCTAATCGATCTGCAAAAATTACACATTAGTCACTTTTCGGCACTTGTCTTGTTTTAAAAAAAGTACCTGCCAGACAAGGACTATTGTGGTAAACCAAAAAAAATATATTAACAACAGGAATTGCATTACTTCATTGCATAACATAGATTTGTGCAACCAGGAATCAGTGTGTACTCAAAGTTCCATGCAATAAATGTTACTTAAGTGTGACAGAATTTACCGTTCTCTTTTCCTGATCTTCTCTCCTCTCAGGCATTATTAATCTACTTCTCATTTTACGTACTTAACTCTGTCATTCTTTTCTACACTTTCTTCCTTGAATTCATATCGTGTTTGGGCCTACATGACCATCCCCTGCTGATTATTTTAATCGCTGATTTTCGTTTAAAAGTATTGACTCCTGGAACGGTAGAGTGCAAGGCTGTTTACGATTGCGTAACACACTTCCGACCAGACAGTAAAGGCACGGATTACAGCGTGGAAGTGGAATATGGTTTATTTTCGTGTATCGCTAACATGGCTATTGTTAACTCCGACCTTTAATCTGGGAAGATACATAACGAACCTTGAGCTAGAGACATGATCAGCTCAATGATTGGCACAACCCATGATGTTGACTGATAAGTTATTAAAGTATGCGTATGCCGTGCCCAAAAAACACATGATAAATGTCAACCCAAACCTCACATTAGTTGCCTTGTACGACATGCCAAAGGGTGCAGAAGTCCTATTCTTTCATTGTCTCTTGAGATACTCCCAGGAACCACCCGGGACGAGAACGCCATATACCCACAATTAAAAATGAGAAAACCACTGGCAGTTAGGTTCGTAGAGGATATACCAATCAGTGCCAGAGTAAGACCCAGTCGCAGTTTGTCACCCGTGACTTGCAGTAATGGTCCACTAATGGCTAAAATCGAGTAAAAGAATGGGTTTTCAAAAGGTAGCAACCTTCACTCAAGATTACTCTTGGCAAATAAATAAATTGGGGGTTTTATGCCTCTATTTTAGTGAGTCTCACAGGGATTTTAGAATGGCAATTACAACAACTGAATCATCGAAGTTTGTTGTACACTGTATTCTCCGCCCGATTCTGTGAGAAATATATTTTTGACTTGTATTTAATGAGCTCCCAGCTGAAGTAATAATTGTATATTTAGCTCTGAGTATAAGTATTTATAAAAAATGAGTCATACGGATGCAACCATCAAATTCACTCAACTATGTTATAAACTTTAACTATGGATTTATATTTACACAGATATACACAAATATATTTATTAATTATGCACAGAATTGCCGTAGTATGTCCTGCAGCTGTTTACGATGCAGTCTTTCCCCAGCTAAGGTTACTTACTCCTAACTTTAAATGCTTCAGGAAGGTTTCCTCGGACTATGATTTTATGAATTTTATTAGTAGTTTACACTGTTAAATGCGCAAGTTCCACTTTTATCCTTTCACGCCCTATAAGAAAAACCTATTGCTACTTCCTATTCTGTCTGATCAGAAAGTACACTACTTGACGAAGATGGAAAATGCAGTGGAGAAATTGTCAAAACTCTCAGGGTTTTTAAGTTACAATTTTACCAGCGCAAAAACGAAACCTCGCGAGGTTCTCTTGGTTGGAACCCAATCACATTTTAGTTTAGTTTATTTTCTAATTTTAAAGCAACCACAAGGTAAGGCGTCTTACATTTAATTTCCCACCCACATATCGTTTGTAATTTCGGACGGGTCTTTCGTCTACAGGGGTGGGTAGTATTACTACTTATTGACACCGCCATATAAGGTACATGTAACTAATTATTAACCTTACCGGAAACAATTATGCCATACGACCTGCCCCAATTCTACAAGGTTGTACTCTCCTTTTCCCATCCCTGTTTATTACGATAATATATCGCCAGAACTGATTATGGCATGTGTTCCGGTGTCAGACATAAGGATGGGCAAAATTAGACACCATCTTAAAAAGCCACCCCTTCCTCAATTCTTTCATATGGTTTTAATCCAGACAGATTTAAATGTTGTCACATCTGCCGGTCGTTCCTTCAGATAATTACCCACTCTAAATGTAGTATCCAGACACTTAGTTGCTGATAATAATATTTCCAGACTATTGTCTGAGTTTTTCTAACGAACATCCCAGCCTTGGCGGAAGCAATATTTGCTTATCTCAATAGCCCGTCTGCCTAAACAATAAGCCGGCGACAAAGGATAAAACAGGTTTGATTTAATCGTATTGTCCCACTTGGCTAATCGTTGCCTGTCCAAAGTCAAAGAAACATGTCATGTGAGTTCAAAGCCTAAAACGGGGTGCTGACGGGGTTGTCCTTCCGAGGATAAGATAATTATCGGTAGATGAAGGCGTAAAAGAAGTATAATGCACAGATGAAAAGAAAAAAATGAATGATCGAATATATGACGTTTTTCTGTTTCGTCACAGACCCTAAAGGGCCCTAGGCACTGATAATGTTATGGTGAACCCCTTTCTATGGAATGTGTAATAAAGAAATTTTCAGAGCAAAATATGTATTTGAAATGAATTAACAACAATATTAATTATTTTATTTAAAATAGCTTCTTTCTCGATTTTCTGATTGCGAAATCCTTGGTTAGGTCATTAAGAGTTATTCTACGAAACCTGTCCGCTAAAATACAAAGTAGAGCAAGTGAATTAAGACTGTCCTGGCATATTGTTGCACAATGAGGGTTTTTAACCCCTTTTAGCGAATAAAAGGAACGCTCTGCAGAGTAGTTAGTATTCATCAATGTTAAGAAAATACGTAGAGTAATCTCTAAGTTTGGAAATACACATTGTATTCCATCTGTTCTCTCACATAAATATTGAGTCGATCTCTTTTCCTCTCCGGCAGTATTTAGTTACATTTTTTAGTGGACTAAATTACGTGCTTTTATGTGGTCTGCACATTTTCTTTCCCTGCTATCAAGCAGATATTTAGTACTTTCAAATCAGCTTTCACTACTCTCAGTGATAAGTCTGTTTGTTTACCCGTTCATCCCTGCTGGAAAAGGAGACGGATGAGATAATATTAACCGACAGTCATGTTGGAAAATTTAGGGCGTGCCCGACATCAGGTTACGGATTAGCGCTAAAATCGTCCAGTGAATCTGTTTAATGGCAGATAAGGCTGATGTACCTACCTCGACAAGATGGGTAAACGAAGAATTTTGTTTGCGCAAGCGACGGGTAGTTAGATTACTCGCCTGCGCGACACATTTCTGGACAGACAAGAATGACATAATCGTTTTCGGTACACCTTGTTACAAAGACATTACTTTTGATGAAAGTAAGATGTTGTATTGGAGAAAACATTGCAGAAAGAGGATCGGATGTTTTTATTCCATATTTGGGAGACATTACCTTTGCAGTAACGCGCAGAAATTTTCACGTGGAAATAATTTAAATTACCCCACAAAACACGCATGTTTGAAACGATTGGCACACATTCGGAATGAAGGGACAACACCCGTTCCGATTGGAGCCCTGCTTAACATCGTAACAAACAAATGCGGGGGAAGACAGGCAATACAACCTGACATTTTAGCCAGGTTAAAGCACTGTGAAAATTCACCTCGCGCCAAGAAGACAACCAGACCTTGCCAGAGTTAAGAATAGTACCAGATCAGACTTTGTTGGAGCATATTGAGGACTTAGAGCTCATGAAAACGCTACCAATTAGAAAAGGAAAACTGGAATCCAAAGTGATTGAGCCAGCAGTCTGTGATCGTAAAGATTGGCGTAAGTTGTACATTTTGAATTCTATATTTTTTCATTATTAACATGTGAACTAATACTTATATATTGACATGTGAATATTAATATGTGAAAATTGCAAGTGGATGTCCAAGTCATTTGAGGCTGGCAACCTCAGCATATAGAATGATGATTTCATGAACTATCACTGCCAGGGTTGGTGACTGCTTTATTGTGAGTTTCTTATAAAGAACCAAAAGCAGAGGTAGTCCCAAGTTCCATATAGAGAAGGAAGGGAATGATGAAAGAAATGATGTACATACTTGTTATATTATTAACCTTTTCAACCAGTGTAAATATAAAACATATTCACTCGAAATGTAATGAAAGTTTACAACCTTTTCAACCAATGTAAATGTAAACATATTCAAACTATATTGTTAACATTTTCAACTAAAGTTAAATATAAAACTATTCATTTTAAATGTAAAGATAGTTTTTCGCCCACTAGGATTAAGATTAATTCTCAGAGAGGGTAAACGTTCTGAGATAAATGGGATGGTGGAATAGGAAGATGGGGACACATAAGAATGTTTTGGGAAACTCAATGCTCAGAGGGTATTCGTTTCTCTTCTTTTGACCATACTAGTTGGTGGTACCAGTTGAGGGTACTATTTCTGGAACATGTGAGGGTATAAGTGGCCTGAAGTCGACGCTAGACCCCATCATCAGACGGGTTTTAGAGACGCGGGACCAGCTTTGCAGTTACTCCCTGATTCTACTTGGAACATGCTGCAACTCTTAATATTGACCAGGGACACGAGCAATCCAGTCATCTATTTGCAAAGACCCAAACATCAGTGGGAGCAGAAACAACTATTGGCTGCTAAGTAAAAATTAAAAGCTGCCAAGTGAACTGTCCATTTTCGAAAACCAGAACATCACACTGTGATGAATACTTTTTCTAAACGATTATTCATTTTTTTAATAACTGTTGAATATAATTGATTATTAAATTTGTTGCTTGTATAAAGACAAATCTAAAGTTGATTTAATAATTTTGAATGTACTACATCCGTATGTCTCAGACAATTTCTTAAATGCACATAAACAGAGCTAAATAATAAAAAGAGGAAATTCGCTGAATTAACTGAGCTTGCGGCTTGAACGAGCTAACGAATTATAAGATGACATAATCCTTCACAAAAGTTGACGGCAGATACTAGAGTTAACGTGGTCATCCAATGCAGCATTGTTCTCGCTTTTCTGAATATCTTGTGAAAACTCCCTTGAGGTAGAAGCATCATTATTCTTCTACCTACAACTCTGCCAAGAGTAATCTTGTGCGAAGGTAGATACCTTTGAAGACCCACATCAGTTACTCTTGAGTTTTGGCCACTGTTGGACCACTACTGCAGAGCTAAGGGGAGGCAAACCGTGACATGTCCCTATTCATGAAGATCAATGTGACCGAATTTCTTTCTTTTTATCTGTATTATTATACTTTGTACATATAGAACATGTAGATATAATTCGATTCCCAGTTGAGGTGGGACTTTTAGTCCGCAAACAGCTCCGGGGTCGACCCAGCCTCATGTATTGAGTACCAGAGCAACTCTGGGAAGGTTAAGGGCGGCCGGAATGATGCTGACCACATCACCCCTAATGTGCAGTATGGTCAAGAAATTATGGGCCTAACACCATATTCTCAGTATGTCACAATGGGCATGTAACGGGATCCTTTACCTCCTTACATATAGAACCGTAAAATCGTCGTAGTTCTCTAGACATATTTGTGTTTATACCAACAACGATATGGTTTTACAGAAGTATGGTAGAATGCCACATAAAGAAGCCAGCGCACAAAGAAGGTTTAGTGTTCATATTTGAAGGAAGCAGTCTACTTTTTGGGCAATTTACGAGAAGAAAAAATCTGGAATATATTGTGACAACAGGAAAGATTGAACTAAAATAAACATAGAGAGGACGACAACGAGAAAAGATCAGTTGTGGACAGACATGCTCACCAACGCCATCTGGCATGGTACTTTCGCTAAAAGACCAGAAAGCTAAAATCTGTAGCCAATCTTCTATCTACCATCTTAACCGTCATTATCACGTGATGTCTATTTTTGTGTTGTATTTGATTATCAACAATATCTATTTCTACTTTTTTTTCTCCGAGTTTTTCTACAGCACTATTATCCATTCTTTCATGTTGCCTCATATCGGGTTCTCTCACCTTTCTGAACTTTCCATGCTAAATTGTCCTCTTTGTTTTATGAAATGATGTAACATAACCAAAAGAAAAAAATATATATTTTAAAAAAAGGTACAAATGTTGTTCCGCAAGTTCCAAATGTGCACAATCTTGCCATGATTTTTGTTTCTTCTAAGGGTACATTCTACGTCTTTCTCTCTTTTATTTTAAATAGTTGTTTAGCCTCGAATTAGCGAGGCACGTTCTGTTCAACCTGGACACAAAGTCCTTCGGTTATATTAGGGCGCACGTCTAAATAATAAATAAAAAAAAGCCACAGTGGTCTGGTGTATATTAATTATTTCTACGTGTGTCTTCGAAGAATGTTTTCTTTGACATGAATTTTTATATATCCTTCTATTTTTGTACCCTCGGGAATCAGGAACAGGAACTGCATTGTGGGGCTATTGTATTTGCCGTCAAATGAATCTCTTGTTGCCACGCACGGCCCTGTTTTTTGCCCAATGTATTTCCCGGGGAGTCTCTGAAGAGACAGTCATTGAAAAGGACTATAGTATCCTCAGGGATATCGTAGAAGGAGACTAATATGAGATCATGCATGTGACTAGCAACCTCCTCACGTAAACCCAATCGACGACCTCATCATGTAAACCCAATCGGCAACTTCATCATGTAAACCCAATCGACAACCTCATCATGTAAACCCAATCGGCAACCTCATCACGTAAACCCAATCGGCAACCTCATCACGTAAACCCAATCGGCAACCTCATCACGTAAACCCAATCGGCAACCTCATCATGTAAACCCAATAGCTACAGACATGACTGGACCATGAGCACGTCAATGCATTGTGCAGACGTCCTACAAAGGGACCAGCTACAGTGATGGCCCCTTGCACGGTTAGGAGCGCCAAAAAAAAGATAAAATAATGATGATGATGATGAATCTCTCGTTACCTGCTGTAATGTTCACGTTCTTCGTCTATTTTACAAAGTCTGTGTCGGCTAGCCAATCATTTACAAATGTAGCGCGCATTGCTTAAAACGCTCTCACCTTCTCTTCCCTTCGCCTACTCTAAATAATTATATACCTCTTACTCATCTTTACCGCCATAAACAGTAGGGATATTTTTTATACCCTTTCATAAATTCTTGTAAGATTCTTACTTGTTCAAACAAATCACGGCTGGTAGATGAGTTAATAATTTTATCTTATTTTCACCTCCGCTTTAAACGACAATGAAGCAGTAGTTTAGCCCCGAAGAAATAAGATGTCAACAAAAATCTTCAGTATCTGTAGAGGACAAGAAAGTGAAAGGTTTAATTATAGCATACGTGAATTCTTGTGCCAGCCTCGTAAAAAATCACGCAGATAATCATGTTTTTTGGATGCTCTATCACTCCACCGCTGTAGTGCAAGTGGCAGACATGATTAAACCTCTGAACCAATCATTAGTGACGTGTTGTATAAATAACTAGCTTCATTGGTTGCTTTTGTTTTATAAATAGTGATGTCTTCTGATCAGCTCCGAATGACCTTTTTTCCCGCTTAATTCCGGTTTTCGCAAAAAAATATGAACCGGATTTTAGAAAAAGGTAAAGGTAGGCCCTATTTCAGGTACTGCAGTTGGGGAGTGGCGTGTTAGAGACTTAGCCATAATAGGCCCAACCTTTGTATGAGGTGGGGTGGGTAGTTCACTTCCTCGCTGCCGTTGCATTCAATAACCAGCAAAGTCAGATACCCATTTACAGCTGGGTAGACTGGGACATGTCTCAACCAGGTTTGGACCCCGCGAGAGGCTTAGACAATCGAATGCATTCAGGTTTCATAACAGCATCAAATCTGTCGTTATACGAAAATACACCATAAACATAAAATTAATTATTTGATAAGGCGTACACAGGGCGTGTGTGCATCATTATTATTTGTGTGTGCTTGCGTCTATGTGAGTGTGCTTTTATTGGGAAAGAATAAGCATATACACTGACTTAACTATGGCTGTTTGAATCGAGCTCATATATCGTTTTGATTCTCGTCGATAAATAAGCAGTGGTTCGTGCATTTTGAAAATTTTCTCACATAACGGTGTATGATAAAGTAATTATCAACATATTGTCTACTTCTAAAATTTAATGTGTGCCCCAGACTGAAAATCTATTTGCTATCATCTTGTCAAAACCAAGAGTTGTGGAGTCGGAAATGAACTGTTCCACTCCGACTGGGACTTAAATAATGTCATTAGTACGACTCCAGCTCCGACTCCAACCTCGACGAGAAGATGTTTAAACAAAAGAATACCTATTTATCGTTAAATAATGTTTTTATTATCTCTGCATTTGGAAACTAAAAAATTATGAGAGTAACCGGAGTCGAACAGCTTGTAACCAACTTCAACTACAACTCTGGCTCCGTTCAAAACTACCGACTCGACTCAGACTCCCGACTTAAACATTGACTCCAGAACCCAGCTAAAAGGGTAAAGGTAAAGGATCCCGTTACACGCCCATTGAGACATATTGGGAATATGGTGTTAGGCCCATATTTTCTTGACCATCGGCACACTAGGGGTGATGTGGTCAGCAGCACGCCGGCCGCCTTAACCTTCCCAGAAGTTGCTCTGGTACCCAGTTAGGGCTGGGTCGACCCAGGAGCCGTCTGCGGCCTAAAAAAATCCCACCTCATCTGGGGATCGAACTGAGCTAGGAAGCTAGTGCACTAACCACTATGCTACCGCGGCTCCCCGAAACCTGCTAAGAACAGCCCAAAATACTGGTAGAATACACTACGTTAACTGAATGTAGAATACACTACGTTAACTGAATGTAGAATACACTACGTTAACTGAATGTAGAATACACTACGTTAACTGAATGTAGAATACACTACGTTAACTGAATGTAGAAAACACTACGTTAACTGAATGTAGAATACACTACGTTAACTGAATATGGAATACACTACGTTAACTGAATGTAGAATACACTACGTTAACTGAATGTAGAATACACTACGTTAACTGAATGTAGAAAACACTACGTTAACTGAATGTAGAATACACTACATTAACTGAATATGGAATACACTACGTTAACTGAATGTAGAATACACTACGTTAACTGAATGTAGAATACACTACGTTAACTGAATGTAGAAAACACTACGTTAACTGAATGTAGAATACACTACGTTAACTGAATGTAGAATACACTACGTTAACTGAATGTAGAATACACTACGTTAACTGAATGTAGAAAACACTACGTTAACTGAATGTAGAATACACTACGTTAACTGAATATGGAATACACTACGTTAACTGAATGTAGAATACACTACGTTAACTGAATGTAGAATACACTACGTTAACTGAATGTAGAATACACTACGTTAACTGAATGTAGAATACACTACGTTAACTGAATGTAGAATACACTACGTTAACTGAATGTAGAAAACACTACGTTAACTGAATGTAGAATACACTACGTTAACTGAATATGGAATACACTACGTTAACTGAATGTAGAATACACTACGTTAACTGAATGTAGAATACACTACGTTAACTGAATGTAGAATACACTACGTTAACTGAATGTAGAATATACACTACGTTAACTGAATGTAGAATACACTACGTTAACTGAATGTAGAATACACTACGTTAACTGAATGTAGAATACACTACGTTAACTGAATGTAGAATACACTACGTTAACTGAATGTAGAATACACTACGTTAACTGAATGTAGAATATACACTACGTTAACTGAATGTAGAATACACTACGTTAACTGAATGTAGAATACACTACGTTAACTGAATGTAGAATACACTACGTTAACTGAATGTAGAATACACTACGTTAACTGAATGTAGAATACACGACGTTAACTGAATGTAGAATACACTACGTTAACTGAATGTGAATACACTACGTTAACTGAATGTAGAATATACACTACGTTAACTGAATGTAGAATACACTACGTTAACTGAATATAGAATACACTACGTTAACTGAATGTAGAATACACTACGTTAACTGAATGTAGAATACACTACGTTAACTGAATGGTACATTATGTCCGGCTCCCGGGGTTACTGTTGACACAAAGAACAAATAGAATTACTGGTACTCCGGGCGCTTCACAAAAGGCAACAAATGTCAGGATGTGATCGAGGCTGGCAACGTCATCACGAAAAATAAATTACTATAAACACAACCAATGTAGGAGCAGGTGTTTTGGAGCAGGCTTTCCGCTAAGAGGCCAGCTGATGTGGTGGCTCCCTGCTCCGTAAGGAAAGGAGAAAAGGATGAAGGAAAATTAGTAGCGTACCAAAAATAAAATTGGCAGTACAATAAAGACTGGCGCCACAGTGACCTTGAGCAGTGCTTCATGTACGAGACATTGGGTTACCTGCCACTGAATTATAACTTAACAAAGTTAGAAGTTACTCACCCCTGAAGATGTCCAAAATTTAATGCCGAATCTCAAGCAGTGATAAGGAGTTACCAACCGCTGTGCTGCGTCCGATGTCTTAAATGGGTTGAGCTACCTACAATGATACAAGTTACGATCAGGTTACTGAATAACCTTGCAACATTTCTCGTGACCTGAACAAGACGAAACGAGAAGACACGAGAAGATACATGAAGTTGGGTTTACGAAAACGAATACAGCAATCCCCCGGTCTTACGCTGTTCGATAACCACTTTTTCGATATAACGCTGTTTCTATGTTATGCCCAATGCCCGTTATACGCTTTAAAAATTCGATCTTATGCTATGCGCAAATTAAATATGCTTTTAATTCTGATTGGAAATTAAGTTCCATTCAGCACTTTTTCATTAGCGCTCGATTTTTTAGGAACGAATAAACAGCGCTAAGAAGGGAATACATGAATAGAAAATGAAGATATCTAGAGAACAAAATATAATAATAATTTTTCTTCTTCTTCCTTCACCCTCAGATGTTAACTTGAATAAGTTCAAAGTTCACCCTCAGATGTTAACTTGAATAAGTTCAAAGAAAGCAGTGGTCAACCTGAGGCTGTTGATATCTCCGTAGATTTTCTCCAGGAATGGTACTGGTGATGGCCAAATGCGTTTTCTCTGTTCCTCACATGTTGGGCACCTTTGAAGCAGATGTTCGGCAGTCATTTTATCGGTGCCACAGTCACACTCATCAGTTGTTCCTATCTCTAATTTGTTGAATAGGGACCCAAGACGCATCAAATGTGAGGAATGCAATAAGCGACCTATACCTTGACTGCCTGCGTCAGGGTCAGCGAACCAGAGCTGACCAAGACCCTACTCCACCTCCATGTGGTGGTCCTGGAAACAGGCTACATCACTGCAGTCTGGCTGAGGAGTAGGGATCGAAGAGGGAAGGCAAACCCGGTCCCAAAAAATGCCGTGCGGAAGTCGGATGTGTCGGCCGAAAGGCGCAAATACCGCAGCTTCGCTGTAAACGGACACAACGCAACCAACGTCCTTTTCAGGACGAACGAGGAAGAAGGAAGAAGAAGAATTTGTTGAATAGAAGGTATCTCAATCTGTTATGACCCGTGCGAAGTCTGAAGATTACCACTTGTTCACTTCTGCTGAGCTGGTAATACGGATCATTTTTTGATGGCCTGGATGCTCTGCTTCCCACTTGTGTCTGTACCTGCGCTTGATAAAACTCTTGGCCTCCTCATAAGTTATGTTTGTGTCAAGTTGAGGAAGCTTTCCCCCTTCCTTTACCAATCTGTCAGCCTCTTCATTTCCAGGGATGCCGCAGTGAGAAGGGATCCACTGTAACACTACTCTTTTGTATTGCTGACATAGTCTGTGAAGTGTTACTCTCAGGTCATCCAATTCAGCATTACTTTGACTTTTCAGCGTTGTAATCACTGACAGCGCATCTGAGAAGATAACTACTGGTCTCTCTGAGCTTTCTACTGTCATTAGGATTTCTGCTGCAGTTTTTAGGGCCTCTGCCTCTGCTCTAAAGTTACTTGAAAATTTTCCTGTTGCGACTGCTATCTTTTTTTTGTGCAATTGCTTAAGCTCAGAAAAGACTCCTCCACCCCCATCTTCTGATGGATTAGTTGCTGATCCATCTGTGTATGCATGGATCCAGGTGTTGCTTGGGTAATGTTTCTCTATATATTTTGTGGTTAGGACTGTCCTTTCTGTTTCATTTTGGCTGTTCTTTCTTTCAATACCAGAACATTTTCTATCATTTCAGGGAAGCACTGTTGTTTCCAAATTGGTAGCTTGTGTGCGGTACATATTGGCGTAGCTGTTGATATTGCATTTATGGGGTCTGCTCTCATCTTTGTTTTGACTGTCTCTACAAAGTTGCTTCGCTTCAGTCTTCCCCATCCAAGTCATTAATTCTCTGGTACATCGGGTGGTCTATCGGCCTCCTGTTGCTGGGCTCTGCTATCTCTTCTATCCTCCATAGGCTGGAGGTGAGTAATCTTTTCCAACTCTTTTATGGGTGTTGACTTCATGCCCCTTGTTATGATTCTCATTGCTTGGTATTGGGTTCTGTTTATTTTGTCAAAGTTCGACTTAGCTGCCGTTGACCATGCTGCAATGCCATATTCTAAGACTGGTCTCACTCGCCCAGTATATAGCTTCTTTAGTACTCTCTCGTCTGCTACCCAACCCGTGCCAGCAAGTGTTTTCATGATTGCTTTTCTCTGCCTTGCTCTTGTCCTGTTTCTTTCAATCTGGGTTTTCCAAGTCAAGCGGCGATCAAAGGTAATGCCTAGTTAGTTTGGGTTGTCATCCAGATGTAGATTTTCCCCATTTAGCACCAATTTGGAGCTATGTGGTTTGTTTGAGAGAGAAAACACTGTGTATGCTGTTTTCCCTTCATTTATCTTTACTAGCCATGCCTTGGCCCACTCCTCCAATGATGTTAGGGCTTGCTGCATCCGAATGCTTGCCGTAGTGAGATATTCCTCTGAGATCCACGGGGCTAAGTCGTCTGCAAAGGAAGCATTGTGGGTTCTTCTTGGAATATTCTCTGATATGTCATTTATATATGCAAGGACCAACGTGAGTGACAGGACTCCTCCTTGGGGAACACCCTGCTCCAATACCATCTTCCTACTGGTCTGTCCTTGTAGTTGGACTCTGGCAGTTCTATTCTCAAGATAGTGGCTGATCCATTTGAACATTCTCCCACACGCTTCACTTCTTTGCAGCTTGACTTTCAGTCCATCTGTCCACACTTTGTCAACTGCTTTTTCTAAGTTCAGCCAAACCACCAGTGTGTGTTTTTTCTCTTGGAAAGCGTCCTCAATTATCTGTGTTATATAAGTTATCTGATCTTCAGTGGATCTGTGTTTTCGGAATCCTGCTTGCTGTGGTGCTAAGAGATTCTTTTCCTCCAGATGCCACATCAGTCAGGTATTTATTATGCGCTTCATCAATTTTCCAAAACAGCCAAGTAGACTGATAGGTCTGTAGCCATTTGGTTCTGTCTGTCTAATATTTATAATCTATAAAATAATAATGATAATAATAATAATAATAATTAGATGTTGAAGAAGTCAATAAACAGCGACATCAAAAGTAGAAGTCACAGAGACACATTAGTAATAAAGGTGGCGGTAATAATAGAGACAGTAGTGCTAAAGTAAAGGTAACATTAGAAACACTACAAATGAAAGTAACGGTAACCATAGAAACACTTGAAATAAAAGTAAAAGTAATAAAAATAGAAACTCTAGCAATAAAAGTAACGGTAATAGTAGAAACTCTAGCAATAAAAGTAACGGTAATGGTAGAAACTCTAGCAATAAAAGTAACGGTAATGGTAGAAACTCTAGCAATAAAAGTAACGGTAATGGTAGAAACTCTAGCAATAAAAGTAACGGTAATGGTAGAAACTCTAGCAATAAAAGTAACGGTAATGGTAGAAACTCTAGCAATAAAAGTAACGGTAATGGTAGAAACTCTAGCAATAAAAGTAACGGTAATGGTAGAAACTCTAGCAATAAAAGTAACGGTAATGGTAGAAACTCTAGCAATAAAAGTAACGGTAATGGTAGAAACTCTAGCAATAAAAGTAACGGTAATGGTAGAAACTCTAGCAATAAAAGTAACGGTAATGGTAGAAACTCTAGCAATAAAAGTAACGGTAATGGTAGAAACTCTAGCAATAAAAGTAACGGTAATGGTAGAAACTCTAGCAATAAAAGTAACGGTAATGGTAGAAACTCTAGCAATAAAAGTAACGGTAATGGTAGAAACTCTAGCAATAAAAGTAACGGTAATAGTACAAACTCTAGCAATAAAAGTAACGGTAACAATAAAAACTCTAGCAATAAAAGTAACGATAGCAGTAGAAACTCTTGCAATAAAAGTAACTGTTACGGTAGAAACACCAGCAATAAAAGTAAAGATAACAGTAGATACACCAGCAATAAAAGTATCGGTAACAGTAGAAACACCAGCAATAAAAGTAACGGCAACTAAAGAAACTTTAGCAACAAAAGTAACGGTTACAGAAGAAACTCTAGCAATAAAAGTAATAGTAAAAGTAGAAACACTAGCAATAAAAGTAGTGATAACAGTAGAAACACCGGCAATAAAAGTAATAAACAGTAGAAACACAAGAAATAAAACAATAGTAACAGAAGAAACTCTAGCAACAAAAGTAACGGTAACAAAAGAAACTCTAGCAATAAAAGTAATAAAAACAGTAGAAACACTTGCAATAAAAGTAATAGTAAAAGTAGAAACACTAGCAATAAAAGTAATAGAAACAGTAGAAACTCTAGCAATCAAAGTAGTGGTAACAGTAGAAACAAAGGCAATAAAAGTAATAAAAACAGTAGAAACGCTAGAAATAAAAATAATAGTAACTTTAGGAACAAAAGTAACTGTAACAGTAGAGACAATAGCAATAAAAGTAACAGTAGAGACAATAGCAATAACAGTAACAGTAAAGACAATAGCAATAAAAGTATAAGTAACAGTAGAGATAATAGCAATAACATTTACAGTAACAGGAGAGATAATAGCAATAAAGGTAACAGTAACAGTAGAGATAGTAGCAATAAAAGTAGCATTAACAGTAGAGATAAAAGCAATAAAAGTAACAGTAACAGTAGAGATAATAGCAATAAAATGTACGGTAACAGGAGAGATAATAGCAATAAAAGTAACAGTAACAGTAGAGATAGTAGCAATAAAAGTGACAGTAACAGTAGCGATAGTAGCAATACAAGTAACATTAACAGTAGAGATAAAAGCAATAAAAGTAACAGTAGAGATAATAGCAATAAAAGTAACAATAACAGTAGAGATAAAAGCAATAAAAGTAACAGTAACAGTAGAGATAATAGCAGTAAAAGTAACATTAACAGTAGAGATAAAAGCAATAAAAGTAACAGTAACAGTAGAGATAATAGCAGTAAAAGTAACAGTAACAGTAGAAATAATAGCAATAATAGTAAAAATAACAATAGAGACAATAGCAATAAAAGTAACAGTAACAGTAGAGACAACAGCAATAAAAGTAACATTAACAGTAGAGACAATAGCAATAAAAGAAACAAGACAGACAATAGCAATAACAGTAACAGTAACATTAGAGACAACAGCAATAAAAGTAACAGTAACAGTAGAGACTATAGCAGTAATAGTAACAGTAACATTCTAGGCAATAGCAATAATAGTAACAGTAACAGCAGAGACAATAGCAATAATAGTAACAGTAACAGTAGAGACGATAGCAATAATAGTAACAGTAACAATAGAGACGATAGCAATAATAGTAACAGTAACAGGAGAGACAATAGCAATAACAGTAATATCAGCAGAAACAAATTCAAGTTAAATTAAACAACGTTTACAATGTCAGATAACTTCCCAAATGTATTAAGCCTAAAAGAGGAAGAGGAAATAATGAAATGAAACTTTAAAAAAAAAAAAAAAACACACACACACACACACAAGAAGTTAGATTATGGACGATGATATTACCTTTTTTGTCAAAATATACAATATTTACAAAATATAACTATTTTAGTAATTTCTCCCGTGAAAAAATAACCACATCGGAAATACTGTACGTGGTTCATGTTTTTCAACCATCTGAAAACAAAAACACTAATCATGCACGGTATTTCTGTGAGGACGCGCAGAATCTCTCCATCCATTCAGAGAGTCGATGCCCTCACTTTGTGAATGAGCGAGCGCGCGCACAAAATGGTACGCCCCCAAGGGAGTGTATCGGAGTTGTTTTTTTTTCCCCTTTCTATTCCTTGTCAGTCATGCTAACATGAATTTTCTCAAACTCAGAGAAACGTGACTTTGAATATTTTTTTTTTTTTTTCATGTTAGTAAATTAAATGAAATAATCAGCGATATGGCGGGAGTTGATACGAAGAAATGTGTAATTTACGACCGGAAACTGGCATCAACAAATGAAATGAATGTCCCCTGTATTTCTCTGTAAGGAGCATTGGGGAGGGGGGGGGGGGGCCCTTCCCGAAATGGAAACGCAGGCAGGAAAATTACGACAAAACACTGTATGTAGTGGTTATTGTTATTGTTAATCAGAATCGACATCACTGCGCTTCGAGCAAACCCAAAGGTGCCCAGTCTCCTTCAGCAAATGTCGAAGGGTATGAAAGCTAATTGTTCCTGTAGCACGCTGGTTGTAAGCAAGGCTGATCCATCCTCTCATACGTCCATCTCTGCCCTTTTATGCCAAATTCCAGCGAACCCCTGCCCTTTCCCCGTCGTATTGTCCCTCCATAGTATGATACGAAGCAACGTCCGTAGAGAAGATAACGGCTTTATGGGAACATGAAGAAATGAATGGCACGTGACACTTTACAAGTGATCTATACAAGACGAAATAAAAAGCAAGACAAAGAATACTGTGACTTATGAACAAAGAAACGGTAGACAAATGGAAGAAAGTAGATGACATTTGGCTAAACCAGAGATGCCGTGACAACGAAGATAAAAAATCTATGAACAAGCCAATAAATGAGTTAAAATTGAAGAACACAGAGAAACTGGCTGTTTGTAATCAAAAGAAGGACTAATATTAATTGAAGACGAGAACGTAAAAGAAAGATGGGCCCAATACATAAAAGACCTCTATGATGATGAAAGATCAAACGAACTAAATACTCAAGACATCTGTGAAGGACCACCAATACTCGTGGCAGATACTGAGAACACCATGCTTCACATAAAGAACGGGAAGGTCCACAGGCCAAAATAATATAACAGTAGAGGAAATGGAGGCAGTGAGAGAATATGCAGTAGACGTTATGAAAAAAAAAACCCCGTTGAATGACATCTAAGACAGTGGATACACACATGATCATTACCTCCCTTCAGCTCCCCAAGGAGCATAGGCCTTCAACAAACTAATGCCAAGTCTTCTTATGCTGTGTCATCAGCTCAAGGTCTTTCCATGTCTGCTTCATCTCCTTCATGTCTGTCTCCAGTTATCTTCTCCATGTGTTTTTTAATCTTCCTCTAACTCTCTTACCCTGGGCATCCTAGAACAAAGAGTTCCTTGTAATGCTATCAACAAGTTTTCTCAGCGTGTGTCCTATCCATCTCCAGCGACGTCTTCTCATCTCTTGTTCTACTGGAGTTTGCGTGGTTCTTGTCATCAGTTCAACATTAGTAATCTAGAATATTCTTCAACAAAAAACTGGCGACCTAATAGGACCAGTTGTAGCAGATAAAACGGGGTATTAGGTAGGAATGTGTTCTGTCAGCTGGTCTGTTCTCTCCGTACAGTGCAAAATATGGTCCACATAAGAAAGGTTATGATAGGAAACTCTATACAGAGCCATACAACAGGAGGCAATCTGATCATCAGAAGTAGTTCCCCCGCCGATCGTGTGTTTCGGCCCCTTAATCTCCTTTACGCTCTAAGGGGGCGGGCCCACTTAGGCCATGACTCCCAAGTGTCAGCCTCTTGTTGTTCATGCAGAGAATTGAAACCACTCCACCTTGGTTGCAGCTTTCAAATTCACTCCTATTTTCTGCCTGCTGGAGGCAATTGTGAAAGTAACCCCTACGTTGAAAACAAATTTCTGTCTCGAATTCCTTAGCCTGTTGCGGTTGTTCCACAGCCAGCACGATGCCTTTTCCGCAGTCTCGCTGAGCCTCTTATGTGCCCTTGTTCTTGACTGTCCCCTCAACCTCACCAGTTTCAGTAGATCATACACTGAGGCAGCGGCGAGACCTCTTGCACCCACCTCAACAGCCATGACCCGCAAGTCCGCCGCTATATCATTATACCTGGCCACTTTGAACGAGTGTTGCTCGTCCAATCTGGATTCAATTGGCACGGTCAGCTCAATCATTATAATCTGGTGCGATGATGAGGAATGCAGCACTATATCTGGCCGTCTTCGAGATCTTCTGCTACTCTCTGGATATGCCCCTAGCCCAGGTAGGTCTACTGCCATCTCGCAGTCATTTGCACAGTCAAGGTTAGAAAAATCAGTTTATGGATATGAATATGATCTAAATAACTTAAAATATGCTGATACAGTAGTAATCGTAAGAATGGAACAAGTTACAGGAAATTTTTGATTTAAAAAATGTTACAGGAAAAGGGAAAAGGCTTAGACTGAACAGTAAAAAGACAAAAGCAATGGTTGCCTAGAATAAAAGGCACGTACATCAAAGTAACTGGGACAGCTTATATGCAAATCAGTTTATTCAAATGCCGAGGCACACTTGTGTCAGCAGAGGGAAGATGCATCTCAGGGCTGAATTGTAGAAAGCTCCACGCAAAAGCAGCATTCCATAAAATTTAAAGTATTTGAAGATAAAAAACCTTTGTCAATGGAAGTCAGAAACAGAATTCGTGACTGTCATATACAGCCAGTCCTGGCATATGAAAGCGAGTCTAAGACAATCAGTAGACACACCAGAACATCCCTGGAGATAACAGACATGTGGTTGGTGATAAATGTTATGAATACCATGTACAGCTAAAGAGAGTAATGAGGATGTCCTGAAGAAGGCAGTGCCTAAAGGACCTTCATTACTCGTATTAGAATAAAGCAATTGACTTTCTTGAAGCATGTTATGAGACAGGATAAGCTGGAAAATTCTGGGACAACGGGAAAGATTGATAGAAAAACCATAGAAGACGACGAGAAGAGAAAATCCTGGACAGTTTAGTAGCAGGATATTGGAAGAAGTCAAAATTATAAACGATATACAAGTACATGACTGTTGGCAGGAAGATGTAAAGAGGTACGAACACTATGTCAACTGGTATGGTACAAGAAGACAATGACAGTAATAATTCACTGTTGGCAGGAAGATGTAAAGAGGTACGAACACTATGTCAACTGGTATGGTACAAGAAGACAATGACAGTAATAATTCACTGTTGGCAGGAAGATGTAAAGAGGCACGAACACTATGTCAACTGGTATGGTACAAGAAGACAATGACAGTAATAATTCACTGTTGGCAGGAAGATGTAAAGAGGCACGAACACTATGTCAACTGGTATAGTACAAGAAGACAATGACAGTAATAATTTACTGTTGGCAGGAAGATGTAAAGAGGCACGAACACTATGTCAGCTGGTATGGTACAAGAAGACAATGACAGTAATAATTCACTGTTGGCAGGAAGATGTAAAGAGGCACGAACACTATGTCAACTGGTATGGTACAAGAAGACAATGACAGTAATAATTCACTGTTGGCAGGAAGATGTAAAGAGGTACGAACACTATGTCAACTGGTATGGTACAAGAAGACAATGACAGTAATAATTCACTGTTGGCAGGAAGATGTAAAGAGGTACGAACACTATGTCAACTGGTATGGTACAAGAAGACAATGACAGTAATAATTCACTGTTGGCAGGAAGATGTAAAGAGGTACGAACACTATGTCAACTGGTATAGTACAAGAAGACAATGACAGTAATAATTCACTGTTGGCAGGAAGATGTAAAGAGGTACGAACACTATGTCAACTGGTATGGTACAAGAAGACAATGACAGTAATAATTCACTGTTGGCAGGAAGATGTAAAGAGGCACGAACACTATGTCAACTGGTATGGTACAAGAAGACAATGACAGTAATAATTCACTGTTGGCAGGAAGATGTAAAGAGGCACGAACACTATGTCAACTGGTATGGTACAAGAAGACAATGACAGTAATAATTCACTGTTGGCAGGAAGATGTAAAGAGGCACGAACACTATGTCAACTGGTATGGTACAAGAAGACAATGACAGTAATAATTCACTGTTGGCAGGAAGATGTAAAGAGGCACGAACACTATGTCAACTGGTATGGTACAAGAAGACAATGACAGTAATAATTCACTGTTGGCAGGAAGATGTAAAGAGGCACGAACACTATGTCAACTGGTATGGTACAAGAAGACAATGACAGTAATAATTCACTGTTGGCAGGAAGATGTAAAGAGGCACGAACACTATGTCAACTGGTATGGTACAAGAAGACAATGACAGTAATAATTCACTGTTGGCAGGAAGATGTAAAGAGGCACGAACACTATGTCAACTGGTATGGTACAAGAAGACAATGACAGTAATAATTCACTGTTGGCAGGAAGATGTAAAGAGGCACGAACACTATGTCAACTGGTATGGTACAAGAAGACAATGACAGTAATAATTCACTGTTGGCAGGAAGATGTAAAGAGGTACGAACACTATGTCAACTGGTATGGTACAAGAAGACAATGACATAATAATTCACTGTTGGCAGGAAGATGTAAAGAGGTACGAACCCTATGTCAACTGGTATGGTACAAGAAGACAATGACAGTAATAATTCACTGTTGGCAGGAAGATGTAAAGAGGCACGAACACTATGTCAACTGGTATGGTACAAGAAGACAATGACAGTAATAATTCACTGTTGGCAGGAAGATGTAAAGAGGCACGAACACTATGTCAACTGTACAAGAAGACAATGACAGTAATAATTCACTGTTGGCAGGAAGATGTAAAGAGGCACGAACACTATGTCAACTGGTATGGTACAAGAAGACAATGACAGTAATAATTCACTGTTGGCAGGAAGATGTAAAGAGGTACGAACACTATGTCAACTGGTATGGTACAAGAAGACAATGACAGTAATAATTCACTGTTGGCAGGAAGATGTAAAGAGGCACGAACACTATGTCAACTGGTATGGTACAAGAAGACAATGACAGTAATAATTTACTGTTGGCAGGAAGATGTAAAGAGGTACGAACACTATGTCAACTGGTATGGTACAAGAAGACAATGACAGTAATAATTCACTGTTGGCAGGAAGATGTAAAGAGGTACGAACACTATGTCAACTGGTATGGTACAAGAAGACAATGACAGTAATAATTCACTGTTGGCAGGAAGATGTAAAGAGGTACGAACACTATGTCAACTGGTATGGTACAAGAAGACAATGACAGTAATAATTCACTGTTGGCAGGAAGATGTAAAGAGGTACGAACACTATGTCAACTGGTATGGTACAAGAAGACAATGACAGTAATAATTCACTGTTGGCAGGAAGATGTAAAGAGACACGAACACTATGTCAACTGGTATGGTACAAGAAGACAATGACAGTAATAATTCACTGTTGGCAGGAAGATGTAAAGAGGCACGAACACTATGTCAACTGGTATGGTACAAGAAGACAATGACAGTAATAATTCACTGTTGGCAGGAAGATGTAAAGAGGCACGAACACTATGTCAACTGGTATGGTACAAGAAGACAATGACAGTAATAATTCACTGTTGGCAGGAAGATGTAAAGAGGCACGAACACTATGTCAACTGGTATGGTACAAGAAGACAATGACAGTAATAATTCACTGTTGGCAGGAAGATGTAAAGAGGCACGAACACTATGTCAACTGGTATGGTACAAGAAGACAATGACAGTAATAATTCACTGTTGGCAGGAAGATGTAAAGAGGTACGAACACTATGTCAACTGGTATGGTACAAGAAGACAATGACAGTAATAATTCACTGTTGGCAGGAAGATGTAAAGAGGCACGAACACTATGTCAACTGGTATGGTACAAGAAGACAATGACAGTAATAATTCACTGTTGGCAGGAAGATGTAAAGAGGCACGAACACTATGTCAACTGGTATGGTACAAGAAGACAATGACAGTAATAATTCACTGTTGGCAGGAAGATGTAAAGAGGCACGAACACTATGTCAACTGGTATGGTACAAGAAGACAATGACAGTAATAATTCACTGTTGGCAGGAAGATGTAAAGAGGCACGAACACTATGTCAACTGGTATGGTACAAGAAAGACAATGACAGTAATAATTCACTGTTGGCAGGAAGATGTAAAGAGGTACGAACACTATGTCAACTGGTATGGTACAAGAAGACAATGACAGTAATAATTCACTGTTGGCAGGAAGATGTAAAGAGGCACGAACACTATGTCAACTGGTATGGTACAAGAAGACAATGACAGTAATAATTCACTGTTGGCAGGAAGATGTAAAGAGGCACGAACACTATGTCAACTGGTATGGTACAAGAAGACAATGACAGTAATAATTCACTGTTGGCAGGAAGATGTAAAGAGGCACGAACACTATGTCAACTGGTATGGTACAAGAAGACAATGACAGTAATAATTCACTGTTGGCAGGAAGATGTAAAGAGGCACGAACACTATGTCAACTGGTATGGTACAAGAAGACAATGACAGTAATAATTCACTGTTGGCAGGAAGATGTAAAGAGACACGAACACTATGTCAACTGGTATGGTACAAGAAGACAATGACAGTAATAATTCACTGTTGGCAGGAAGATGTAAAGAGGCACGAACACTATGTCAACTGGTATGGTACAAGAAGACAATGACAGTAATAATTCACTGTTGGCAGGAAGATGTAAAGAGGCACGAACACTATGTCAACTGGTATGGTACAAGAAGACAATGACAGTAATAATTCACTGTTGGCAGGAAGATGTAAAGAGGCACGAACACTATGTCAACTGGTATAGTACAAGAAGACAATGACAGTAATAATTTACTGTTGGCAGGAAGATGTAAAGAGGCACGAACACTATGTCAACTGGTATGGTACAAGAAGACAATGACAGTAATAATTCACTGTTGGCAGGAAGATGTAAAGAGGCACGAACACTATGTCAACTGGTATGGTACAAGAAGACAATGACAGTAATAATTCACTGTTGGCAGGAAGATGTAAAGAGGCACGAACACTATGTCAACTGGTATGGTACAAGAAGACAATGACAGTAATAATTCACTGTTGGCAGGAAGATGTAAAGAGGCACGAACACTATGTCAACTGGTATAGTACAAGAAGACAATGACAGTAATAATTTACTGTTGGCAGGAAGATGTAAAGAGGCACGAACACTATTGATAAAGTTGATATTTAGTTGGATATAATATATGTTGATAAAGTACACCAGAACACTCCTAGGCGGGAAGACAGGCGTCTATCATCATCAGTTGACAAGATCCCTATGGTGTTGCCTGCCCCACTGTAGTGTATGGAATGTCAACTTGACCTACGCAGTGTTGTGTAGACATGGATGGAGTGTATAATGTGCGAATGATGATAAGGGTTCGTGTTGTTGACAAATGTTCTCTTCTCACACTCATGTATGACCGGAAGTCATCGACACCAACGACTGTGTACCTTTTCTAAAGTTTAATTGGACGTACACACTCGACAGCACAGATAGTGACAAATCACAGGTTGCCATAATACATCATAGTACAGTGGACAAATGGTCTTGCAATGTTACATGGGCACTCATGTAGAATAATGGTATAATGGACTGTCAATAGCCAAGCACTCAGTATCGCCCATACATATATCATCTGACGTCACTGACTGAGCACGTCAGCTTGTAAACAATATTTCAGATGACTTCTAAACCTAATCTCGTTTAGCAACGATTCTTCAACATAATGTTCAGCACATATTTTTCCATATAATAATATTGAACCGCTAACAATGGGTTCTCATGTGTAGCAGTGATCTCTGGACTGATCAAGCGATAATACGGGCATCCCTTTTCTCTTCTTGAAAGTCCTGCATGTTTTGGTTCCAAGATGGCTCCACTCGTGAACTGTCACTCACGTTTGAATACAGATAATGAATCTGTTCTAAAGTTAGTCATTCATACAACATTTCGTTGCTCTGTAGATTTGGTCATGAACAATAGACTGCATTCTACAGAATATAGTGCTGCTAGGAATCGAAGTCGTTTTTCATCGAGTCAAATATATTCTCTTAAACATTCAAATCGTAATTATCGACAATGGTGGCTTCGATCGAGAGTTCATAAGAGTATCTTTGATTACCTTGGTAGAGGGAATATGAAACTGCCATTCCTTGGCAAGATGAATAAACACTGGGGTAAAGCATACACGATAGGTCTAGACGACTATCACTTTCCCCAAAACCACTGAGATCACTTTTTCAAGGCATCAAGCCGACATAGCAAAACACACACAGTCCCTATCAGGACGAAGCCAAATCACACCACTCAAGCGACACATCCGCCGAATAGCCTTTGACCTCTCTAGAGACAACAGAACATATAGTTCGACTTAGATATGTAAAGATATACAGATATAAGACAGACTTGTCCTACTCAGACAAACAATACACATAAATTCAGGCCATAGATATTCTGAAGCAAGAACAATCTATTATTACCCAAACAACGAATAAATCGCAGTAAAATGTATTTATCCGCGGAGTTCAAGGGAAGTAACTCAATAATGACTTTCCCTTAAGCACTAAAAAATTACCTATGTATAATATTGTAAGATATCAAAGACTGCACGTAACAGTCTTACCACACCTCCCGGGAAAAAAAAAAAATGGAACATTTTTTTTTTTTTTTTTGAAATACATCTAGGAGCAACGTACAATAGGCTCACAACGCATGAATAATGCGCAGATGAAAATATCAGGAATACCTATAACGCCTAATATGAGGCTAAGTCGACTTATGGAGCGACTGGTGAGAATGTGTCTCATAAACTGAGAGAAATTATTTCTCTACAAGTATATTTTTTCCAGGAAGGTGTCATCAAAGTATAATACAATTCTGGCAATTACACAATGCCTAAAAAATTCATATCATCACTACGTATTAGATATCTTAAATTTATGATTTATGAAGAAAAAATCATCAAAGCACAGCGGTGAATAAACATACATGAACCGCTATGTAGTGATACAATCATTATATTATTAAATTACAAATGTGTATCTATCATGATATAGAAAAGGAACTACTATAGAACTAGACATATCAAGAAGTCTAAGCCCTAATAGTTATGTGGAATCATGTGGGCATCTTGACAGAATGTCTGCCATCACATTATCTGATCCCCGAATAGCTCGCACAGAGAAATGAAAAGGTTGAAGAGCAATTGCATATCGAGTAGACCTCGAGCTCTTCAAATTCTTACTCTGTATAGCAGTAAGAGCTTTTTGGTCTGTTTCTACTATGAAATGTGCGCCTAGAAGGAATCTCTGTAGTTTGAGGATCGACCAAACCATAGCTAATAGCTCACGGTCTAAAACCGAATAATTCCTTTCTGCCGCATTAAGTTTTCTGGAAATATACATTACAGGATGCAGAGTTCCAGAGTACTCTTGCATTAGTGCCGCTCCAATCCCAGTGGATGAAGCGTCACTACGAAGAACGAATGTCTTATCTTTAGTGGGTAGCACTAAAATAGGTGGTGTTGAAAACAGTGTTTTAATCTTATCCAGAGAGCATTGGCATTCCTGAGACCAGTGGACCACATTAGGCGAACCTTTCTTTAGAAGTGTTGAGAGAGGTGCCATGATAGAGGATAGATTCTGAATGAATCTGCCATAAAATTGAATAAGACCTAACAGACTTCTCACCTGTTTTTTAGTCTTAGGGATTGAGATGTTAAGTATCTTACTAGTATTATGGTCCTCTGTCTTTAGGAAACCATGACCAACTCGGTGGCCTAGGAAAGAAATTTCGCTAAAACCAATATAGGCTTTAGAGGGTTTCGCTGTCAGGTTGTGCTCACGCAAAGTAGACAGCAATTCATCTAACCCTGAATAGTGATCTTCCCAAGTATCGCTGAAAAGACAGATGTCGTCTAGATATGCAATGACATCTGACCGATAAGATAGGATTCGGCGCATCATGCGTACGAACGTAGCTGGTGCGTTCATAAGACCGAAAGGCATAAAATTCCATTGGAACAAACCTCTAGGTGTTGAAAAAGCCGTGAGAGGTTTGGCGCGTTCAGATAAAGGAACTTGCCAATATCCCTTAGACAAATCAAGTTTAGTGAAAAAATGAGATTTGGAGAGTCGAGTAAGTAGCTCTTCCAGTAAAGGCATAGGTTCGGCATCGAACTTCGTTACTTGATTCAATTTTCGATAGTCAACGCAAAGACGTATGTTATTGTCTTTTTTACGCACAATAACCATCGGCGAAGAATACGCAGAGGTGGATGGTTCGATTATTTTCAAATCTATCATCACATCCAACTCTTTCTCGACCTGTGCTTGGAAATGTATAGGTATAGGATAAGGTCTAACCCTAATAGGAGTATGGTCAGTTAGCACAATGTCATGTTGAATGACATTAGTTTGTCCAGGGATGTCAGTGAGTACATCCTGAAATGTTTGCAACATAGTTGAAACTTGTCGCTGTTCTCCTAGAGACAAATCAGGAGAGACAGTAACGTTCTTCCATGATTCACTGGAATGAAGTGGGATCATTGGAAGAGGAAGATTTACATCTGAAAAACTTGTTTCCTCATCCTGTATCACGGACAGTGATGAGTAATGACCATGTGGTACTGGAGAATTGTCCGTTGCTTGGAAAATGGGTTGCAAATAATCCGGACGTTCATGGAATTCAGTAAGCATATTGATGTGGAAGGTTTTATGCTTCCCATCAATATCGACAATATAGTCGACATCGGAAATTTTCGATATTATATCGTACGGACCTTTCCAAGAAATAAGTAATCTGTTTTCCCTACAAGGTAGTAATACAAATGCTTTGTCACCAGGACAAAGTTGTCGTAAGCATCTCTTCTTATTGGCAAATTGCCTTGCCTTCTGTTTCGCAAATTCAGAAGAAGAAGTTGCTAATTTGCATGCTTCGATAATCTTTTGTCTCAACGCGATGACATATTCGTAGGATGACTTTGTGTCATCGTCAATATTGTCAGATGTTATGAGATCGTGAAGCAACGACATAGGGCCACGCGGACGCGCGCCAAAGACGAGTTCAAAGGGAGAAAATCCCGTATGTTCATTGGGTACCTCTCTGTAAGCGAAGAGGGCCGCAGGTAAAACTCTGTCCCAGTCTTGAGGATGATCCTCAGTTATCTTCCCCAGTAAGTTTTTAAGTGTTCTATTAAGGCGTTCGACCATACCATTAGACATTGGATGGTAGATACTACTTAAAGATCTATCTATCTGCAGGGTAGACATTACTTGAGACATGGTATCTGATATTAGTTGGGTGCCATGGTCTGACAATATCTCTCCGGGGAACCCCAGACGAGAAAATATAAGCCAAAGAGCATCTGCAATATCAGCAGTAGTAATGCTCTTCAGAGGAATAGCCTCTGGCCAACGTGTGCACATATCAACACACGTCAAGATAAACTGATGTCCTCTGGCAGACTTGATCTTAAATGGACCAATAATGTCTATGGCCATTTTTTGAAACGGCCGAATAGGAATGTCCGCCGCCTGAATGGGTGCAGCATGCCGTGGACCTTTGGATTTAACTTCCTGACATACTTTACAAGATCGACAATAAATCCGTATGTCCTTGTTTACCAATGGCCAAAAGAAAGCCGCAAGGACTCTTGACTTAGTACGGGAAAAACCCATGTGTCCAGCACACTGAGAGTCGTGAGCGTGCTGCAAAATTTTAACTCTCAAATTCTTGGGAACCAGGATTTGAGAATGACTTGACGTAATGGAGTCTTGAACCATACGTACAAGTACGCCATTCTTCTTTGTAATCCACGATTTACGACTTGTGTCCTTATTCGGATCACCTTTAGTTGCAAGAATGAAGAATTTCTTCAGAGTGGGATCATCTTCTTGCTGTTTTATAAACGAGTCACGAGAAATTACCAAGGGATTATCTTGGTTATGCACTTCATTATCTTCAGTAGATGAAGTTTGAGGCACATTAAGAGCCTGAGCTCTAGTGACTACAGCGTTAGCAATCTGCATGTTTTGCCTTTCCCACGTGGAAATTTGTTGCGGAGTGCATTCCTTGACTCCATGAATGCGACCGATGATGAGGTCAGCGATCGGATTCGGAAGAAGACATGCGTGTACATCTCCTGTAAAGAAAGGAGTAGCAATCCTAATGATAGCGGTAGAGTATTTCTCTAATGTGCCGCCAAATGTTACACATTTGACTACTTGTCCAGTGGCACGGGAAGGATCTACGAGTGACTGCCTAACACCAATTGTGGTGCATCCAGAATCAAATAGCACAGAGACTGGATTGTTATTCACTAAACCCTTATGTAAGACAAGAGACCCTCTTCCATCATGCGCGACTGATGCTGGAAGAGCAGGAAGAGGATGGCCACAGCTTAAAGTAGTCACTGTGGTTGGCTCAAATAACGTTTTGCATTGGGGGCACTGAGATGCTCTCCCAAAATCAAAAGCGGCACATGCCATATTACTAGCATCATTATTATCTTTACTCTGTTTATAGGCTTCATGGGACTCTTGTTGTGCAGAGTTTGCCTGAAAATGTGGTTTATGTCTTTTGTATTGAGATCTACCTCGGTTATTATCACCTCTGTAGTTATTGTTACCTCTATTGTAACCCCTATTTGGGTTTGAGTCATAGTACCCTTGGTTACCATTATCATATTCATTATAATGAGTATCTCTGTAATTATGATCTTGTTGACTCCAAGACGGATAACCCTGATAGTTTCTATAATTACTTCCTCTACGGAAATTCCTATAATTATGACCACCCCTGTGTCGAGAGCTATCAGGTCGTCTCCAGTTCTTTGAAGAAGAACCCTGAAATGATTGGTTACCTTGGTTTTGATAACTATTATGGTTACCTTTTTTATCAAATCTGTTTTGAGGTCCCTGAAATCTGTGTGAATAATTGGGATTGTATGGTGTTGCTGAAGCAACTGGCATACTCTCCTTAATCTTAGTGTTGCCAAAAGTCACGTCGGGGTGTGCAGTGACATATTGGGAACAATATTCTTCCATTTCTTTTAGAGATTTAGGTTTACGCTCATGTATAAATTCAAGGAAAGGTTTGTTCACACATGACATAATCTTATCTCTGAGCAACAAATCCATAAGTCCTTCATACGTTTTTTCTGTTTTGGAAAGCTCAATCCAACGATCAACTGTGAGACGTGCCTTTGCAGTGAATTCTGAGAATTCTACCCCCGTCTCAGGTACCATCGTCTTAAATAAAAGGCGATAGCCTTCCTCACTTAGCTGATATTTTTTTATCAAAGCCGCCCTAATGACATCATAATTATCCTTATCTGCTTCTCCTACAAGGCATAATCTAGTCAAAGATTCACCTTTCAAGTTTTCTGATAATTGATTAGCGTATTGTGATTTATCCACATTATGTGTACGACAAGAACGTTCAAATCTATCCAGCCAGAATGTAATATCGTCACTGGACTGATTGAACGGTGGAACCTTAACCTTGTAAGTAGAAGGTTTACCATTACCACTAGATGCCTGATTAACATTACTCATACTTGTCAATCTCAATTTCTCCAACTCAAATTCATGTTCTCTTATTGCTTTTTTCTCTTCAGCATCTAATCTTTTTTGTTCAGCCTCCCTGTCTAATCTTTTTTGTTCAGCCGCAGCTTCTCTTTCCAATTTTTTTTTTGTTCAGCTTCACTGTCTAATCTTTTTTGTTCAGCCGCAGCTTCTCTTTCCAATTTTTTTTGTTCAGCTTCCCTGTCTAATCTTTTTTTGTTCAGCTTCACTGTCTAATCTTTTTTGTTCAGCCGCAGCTTCTCTTTCCAATTTTTTTTTGTTCAGCTTCAAATCTCCTTTCCTCTACCTGCATCTGCAATTTCTTTTGTTCAGCAGCAGCCTCAGCTTCTTTTTCTAATCTTTTCTCTTCCGCCATAGCTTTTCTTTCTTCTGCAGCTAATCTTTTCTCTTCTGCAGCTAATCTTTTCTCTTCTGCAGCTAATGCTTTGTCATATTGAGCAACTGCCCATTGTTCTAATTGTTGACCAGTCTTATCAAGAGCTTTCCCTTGTGTAATGAAATAATCTAAAGTAGACATGATGCCTAACAATAATACTAATCACCTGAATCAATAATAATACCCCAAGTTCTCAATGACCTGATTAATCAGTATACTATCCCAATATCTGTGGGTCACAAGCCTTTAATAAGGTCTTGTATAATAGTAATAATAATCAGGTACTGGTCTATACCATAATCCAAGTGCAGTGCACAGGCAATTGTGTCTTATGAAATATACCCATATAAAACATATGTCAACCAACAGAATACATAAAGTACAAATAGGACTGACAATACAAGAACGTTTGCAGAAATCAAAATAAATCAAATAGGGAAATCAATGAAGATAATCACTGAATCTGCAAAGAATAACAACACAAATGACGTCACAATATATGAATATAAATTATGAATAGAACTGAAAGATAGAAAAGGTTAGACCAACAAATTACAAACAAATCAAAACAAAACTAAAGAACAAAGAAATATTACAAAAATAACAATAATTACAGACTTCACAGCTAACACAAAAGCAACAGTTGTCGCAGCAAATTTTTCAATCAAGAAAATTGCACCTATAGAAAACGCCCACAACGGACCCTCTATGACGTGGGATACTCTGTTGTGAGGACGCCGCCCAACCTTAAACACAACCCGCTGACATAGAAACTAACATACTATACAAACAAATAACATGTAAACATAAATATATATAAATTATGTGTATGATAGTATGTGTTGCAAAATAGGCTCAGTCTTACAGTAATGGCAAAGTTATTTTTCATGAAAACAAACAAACTGCCACTTTATTCAATTAAACATTCTGGCCTTAAATATTAAAGTTCATATATGGCAAACAAGAAGATCCATCGATGAAACCAGGACTTCTTAGTTCACAAATACTGTCTTTCTGTTAACACTGACAAGAATTGATCCAACTGTTCTGTGAAACTCTATAATGTCTAATGTAAAAAATGTCAACAACGCTGACCTACATACTGCATTCACTTGACAGGTCACGTGACGAAGCGTTGACAAAGAGCAAACCAATACTGCAAGTGTGTCGTATCAGCCACAGGAAACGGTCTGGTATCGGTAATCTGTTGACTTCTGAATTTCTGCGAGGTCAAACCCAGAAAGCTGGTCCACCAGTTGATAAAGTTGATATTTAGTTGGATATAATATATGTTGATAAAGTACACCAGAACACTCCTAGGCGGGAAGACAGGCGTCTATCATCATCAGTTGACAAGATCCCTATGGTGTTGCCTGCCCCACTGTAGTGTATGGAATGTCAACTTGACCTACGCAGTGTTGTGTAGACATGGATGGAGTGTATAATGTGCGAATGATGATAAGGGTTCGTGTTGTTGACAAATGTTCTCTTCTCACACTCATGTATGACCGGAAGTCATCGACACCAACGACTGTGTACCTTTTCTAAAGTTTAATTGGACGTACACACTCGACAGCACAGATAGTGACAAATCACAGGTTGCCATAATACATCATAGTACAGTGGACAAATGGTCTTGCAATGTTACATGGGCACTCATGTAGAATAATGGTATAATGGACTGTCAATAGCCAAGCACTCAGTATCGCCCATACATATATCATCTGACGTCACTGACTGAGCACGTCAGCTTGTAAACAATATTTCAGATGACTTCTAAACCTAATCTCGTTTAGCAACGATTCTTCAACATAATGTTCAGCACATATTTTTCCATATAATAATATTGAACCGCTAACAATGGGTTCTCATGTGTAGCAGTGATCTCTGGACTGATCAAGCGATAATACGGGCATCCCTTTTCTCTTCTTGAAAGTCCTACATGTTTTGGTTCCAAGATGGCTCCACTCGTGAACTGTCACTCACGTTTGAATACAGATAATGAATCTGTTCTAAAGTTAGTCATTCATACAACATTTCGTTGCTCTGTAGATTTGGTCATGAACAATAGACTGCATTCTACAGAATATAGTGCTGCTAGGAATCGAAGTCGTTTTTCATCGAGTCAAATATATTCTCTTAAACATTCAAATCGTAATTATCGACAATGGTGGCTTCGATCGAGAGTTCATAAGAGTATCTTTGATTACCTTGGTAGAGGGAATATGAAACTGCCATTCCTTGGCAAGATGAATAAACACTGGGGTAAAGCATACACGATAGGTCTAGACGACTATCACTTTCCCCAAAACCACTGAGATCACTTTTTCAAGGCATCAAGCCGACATAGCAAAACACACACAGTCCCTATCAGGACGAAGCCAAATCACACCACTCAAGCGACACATCCGCCGAATAGCCTTTGACCTCTCTAGAGACAACAGAACATATAGTTCGACTTAGATATGTAAAGATATACAGATATAAGACAGACTTGTCCTACTCAGACAAACAATACACATAAATTCAGGCCATAGATATTCTGAAGCAAGAACAATCTATTATTACCCAAACAACGAATAAATCGCAGTAAAATGTATTTATCCGCGGAGTTCAAGGGAAGTAACTCAATAATGACTTTCCCTTACGCACTAAAAAATTACCTTATGGTACAAGAAGACAATGACAGTAATAATTTACTGTTGGCATTATGAAAATTGTAATTTATAGCAGATGCAATGAAAGTGGCATTTATAATTGACACAATGATACTCGTAATTTGCATTACATACAATGAGTATCTTCTTCTTCTTCTTCGTTCGCCCTGAAAAGGACGGTGGTTGCGTTGTGTCTGTTTACAACGTAGCTGTGATATCTGCACCTTTCGGTCGACACATCCGACTTCTGCACGGCATTTTTTAGGACCGGGTTTGCCTTCCCATTTCGATCCACACTCGCTCAGCCAGCCTGCACAGCTGCAGACTGTTTCCAGGACCACCACGTGGAGGTGGAGTGCGGTCTTGACCAGCTCTGGTTCGCTGGTCCTGACGCAGGCAGTCAAGCTATGAGTCGCTGACTGCGGTCTCTATTGCTGCGTCTTGAGGTCCCACATACAATGAGTATAAAAGCTTTTAACTGATACGATAAGAATTTTAATTTGTATCAGACGCAATGAGCATTGTAATTTATAGCAAAAGCAATGAGAAATCTAATTTATAGCAAATGGAATGTGAATTATAATTTGTAGCAAATGGAATGAGAATTATATTTTACTGTACATGCAATGAGAAATCTAATGCACAGCAGAAGCAATGAAAATTGTTATTTATAGCAGGCAGATTGAGACCTGTAATTTATAGTAGATGCATGGAGAATTGTTTATTTATAGTAGATAGTAATTTACAGCACATACAACGAGTATTGTAATTTATCGCAGATACAAGCAAGTAACCCGCCAAAAATATCTCTTCTTCTCTTTCACATTTCAACTCACTAAGGACCATAGGCCTTCAACAACCTTTACCGGAAGTCTTCCTAGCACGTGTCATCTGCTAAAGGTACTTCAATGTCTTTTTCCTCCCCTTCATGTTTGTGTCCAGTTCTGTTTTCTGTGTGATCTTTGACCTTTCTCTACCTCTCTTACCCTGAGGGTTCCAGAACAAGGACTGCCTGGGAATGCTATCAACAGGTTTTTCTGAATGTGTGTCTTATCCATCTCTGTGTCTTCTTCTCTTCTCTTGTTCCGCTGGCACTTATCTGGTTCTAGTCGTCAGTTCCCCAGTTAGTGATATTTTCAAACCAGTTCAATCCTTCTATTCTACGCAAGCATCCATTTATGAAAATCTATAACTTTTGTAACTTTTTGATGGGGAATAACGCGGCGGGAAACAATAATGTTGTACTCTGTCTTCTGCATGTCATGATGACGGCACTAATTCTCCTGTGGTAATTTCATTCATTTCCCCTTTATTTCAGAAGTAAACCAATAACACGCAAAGAGTGGCACGAAAGCATAGAAGCTTCATCTATGATAAGTAATGGTGCTTCCCTGGCTAAATGTAAGTATAAGCTGGAGATACTTATTTTTACTTAACTCGAAATGCTTAAGTAAATGGGGAAAAGTCTAGAAATGTTGTCATTGAAAAAAAAACCACACACACACGTACACACAAAGGCATGAATATTTCTTTAAAACAAAAAAACAACAACCGCGCCATGAAGAAGTGGGAAGAAATGAGCGTTATTTGAATGCGGTGTGCAATTTAGTTTCAGGACCGTAATGTGGAGAATATTGAGAAAGTCAATTTTTAGTAGATAGTGTGAGAATTATAATGTAAGATATGTTCAGTGACAACGGTAATTTATGGTAGATACACCGAGTACTGAAACTTATAGCAGATACAATGAGAGTTGTATGCCATATATAGTTATTCTTTTAATAAGTAATAGATACAGTAAAAGTTGTCATTCATATTAGGTACAATAAGAATTGCAATTTTACAGTAAACTATCTTTTTCTACAGCTAGAACAGGATATTTCTCGCGCAAACAAAACAATTGCAACAGATTTCGGGCCCCTATCAAAAGAACACTAATGAGTGATGGTGTGACATATTATGTAAATAACTTTCACATATCTTTCTATTATCTACACTTTTCTTTTACCCGACTTTCACCTACGTACTTTTTGTTAACTTAAACCCTCCTACACCCAGAATCTGTCTCTTGTTCTAAATTTAGCACAGTTTATTGCGGTTCGATATTTCCTTTGATATATGTTTACGAGCAGACTTAATTAGCTAACGTGAGCCAGTTTCATTTAATTTTGAACGCCAGCGATCGAGAATCTTTGTAATATGTCGCAACAGAGGAAGGTGGCGTTAATTTTAAAAGTATTTTTCGATGGACAGCGATCAGGAGCAGATAATTTTGGAACAAAAGGGAGACAATTTCTATTACTCCCCTTGTAAAACTGTTCGTTTAAAAAGCAATTAAACACGGCGAATCGCAAGATCTTAGAACACTGCTCGCTAGAAATGGCCAGACAAGTAGAGACGTGTAAAATTTGCACTGATTAGCAAATTACGTTATGCCGATCTAAGCGAAAGAGCATGAGTTCTGGTTTTTCGGCTGTAGTGTGAGAAAGATCTTTGATTTGCAGATTGAACGGAGAATTCTCCGTAGGTGCTAACATCTGGCAGAGAGTCTGGTTTCGGTCAATAGTGTAATAGTCTCTTTGATTTCAGAGATATAAATACTAGAGCATTCTAACTCTAGTTATCCAGTACTCCATAGATTCAGAAGACATCTAGCTAAGATTCTAGAATCACTTGTAAAAGTAGAGTCTTAGTTTTCGGTGCAGATAGTCTCAGTAGTTTGTGTGAAGGTACTTATTATACTAGTAGTTGGAGTGATTTAACTAGTTAAATTGTCAATTATATTTCTCTAAGATTTTGTTCAGAGTGATTTACTAAATAGATCCGTAAATGGTATTTCTCTAGGTTTACTGTGTTACAGTGGATAGCAGAACAAATAATAATTTCTAGCTAAACTTTTCCAGCTATAATATAAATTTAATTACTGCTAGTAACCAGTCAGAGAATATTTTAACCCACTAAGTAAAGGCACTGATTCATCATGAGTATTGACGAAATATGTATTTATTTCTAATTCATGATGACTGGTTTTTTTAAATGACTAGAATTTATTTCACGAGTTAAACCATAAGACAACCTCTAAGCTTGTAGTTTATAATTTAAAGTTAAATAACCGAAGTGGATAAATATATTATATTTTACGCGAGGTAGGATAGGATTGTGTATACTATATATTGGTTAAGTATTTTGTATGTTTTTCTCTTTATACAGTATTTGGGTCAAACCCTAAACCTTACCAGCGGCTTCCATGTAAATCTGGGAATAATCATACTAAAGAACATTTTAAACTTAGTTCTGGGTCTTCAAGGTAAATCTGGTCTGAGGTTGTGTTTACACCCAGAGAGAGACCGAATACCAACCCAAAGAATATTTAGAGTGAATTGGTAACTGGCATATAGATCCAGATTTATTGTTCCAATCTCATTTACATTCAGTCCCGTTGTGGCGACCTAACAAACCTTAACATTTCCGACGTTTGATCATTTGTGGTGTGACCAAGAATTTTATACTGAGAGAAGTTACCGACCTGACATTTCCTAAGTACTGGAAACCTCAAGATTCTGACACTGTGAGCACTGTGACATCTATTACCTGAATATATATATATTTTTTCCCAAAAAAAATATAAAGTCTATAAAGAACGCTCCCCGGAGGAACGGAATTAATCGGTCCAGAGCTCTCTTTGCCAAAAGAACACTGGAGTTGCTGTGAAAGTGTGTGTCCTAAAGTTTGCGCCAGAAGGTGAAAATCAAGTTTGTAGGTAAGAACGAATGTCAGTGGCCACTGTTGTAAGTATAGAAAGAAAGCAGGAATGAGTGTTTCTTTGATCGTATAATTCATGTACCCACTTTATATTTATTTTTGATGCAAAGTTCTTTTTTTGCTAATACTGTTTCCCTTTCAGAATAGATTAACGTATAAACTCTGTTCTTTACTGTAGAGGGAATTTCTAGACCATAGCATATAAATCCTTAACTCTTTGGGGGTTAATAACTTTTCTTCTAACGGGAATTTTGTCTCAGCAGAGTCTATTTCTTGATTAATTCAGTAACTGTACGTTTACTTGTATTTCATTTGATAGTCATAATATTGTTGTTGGGAAGTTTCTTTTATGATAAATAAAATTTACATAAACTTTATTTACGTGTGTTTGGTCAGCTCGTTCTAAAAGATCCCTATTCCATAGATATAGTGTTCAGCCATGTGAGTCAACTGTCAGCACTTATGTGTGAGTGTATGTGGTGCTTGTGATATATATATATATATATATATATATATATATATATATATATATATATATATATATATATATATATATATATATATATATATATATATATATATATATATTCTCTAGTAGACTGTCTGACTAACCAAGTTCTGTTTTAGAGATAGGCTGAAGGAAAGAAAGCTTCTCGAGTTCAGGGACTGACTCTACTTATTTTCCACCATTTCACTCGTGTAAATCTATCTCTTATATTATCTCTTACTGAGTCAACCCCTGTTCTAGTCTATTCAGAAGGGACCAATCTATGTCTTAATTCCTCTATCAAAAATCTACGACAGATGGCTCCGATATTTTGTATGTGACTTTATTTTTTTTGGGTCAGACAAACGAGATCATGTGTTCATTCATTCTGCAGGCTGGTTGACACGGGTTGTAAATTCTTTCTCCCACTTAATTTGATTTTGAACCTTCCACGTGGTTTAGTTTTCTCCCGTCATTTATGTTGTGAAATTAAATAATTCTTTTTTTTATTCTCACAGAGACGTGGCGAGCGCAAGTCAACAGTACCTGGCCCTTGGCCTCAGACAAATTAATGTTCTAATCATTGCTTGCTGTTTTGTCGACATTATCTAAATAAATCAGGAATTCCCATAACAATGTTGATATTTAATCTCAAAATAATTGTTTTATACTTTAAAATTCCACAAACAAACAAAAACAAATCACCGGTTACTCCTAAGAGTTTCAGATTTCGTTTCATATGTCAAATAAAATTAATAATCTTCCGGGTAAAGCCGTAGACAAATCCCACGCGTTTATTTTTTATGTGTGTGACAGAGAATTATGGAAAATAGATTTTATTATCCAAATTTTTCTTCCACCTGGCTTCACCTTGCTTCCTTATTAATTATGCACGCTCTTTTTTACGCAGAACTCTCCTACACTTAGATATCGGACTCTTTCTTAATTTAGCCACGCCAAATTCTTTCTTTTCTCTACACTAGGAATGTTTACTATGATGCACGTAGCGAGAGAGAAGGGGGAGATAAGCTAAATGAAGAAAAACCAAGGGGGCGATAAGTTGAAACGCATTTTCGGTAGACATTGATCAGGGGGAATAAATCTGAGTAGAAGAGGGAGAGAATCTGAAAGAAGGGGAGATAAATTACAATTCCCCCCCCCCCCCCTTATCCATTCGTTCGTGAAACGTAATTAAGCTACAGAACTACGAAGATCTAAGACCGTCCGCTCGTTGCCAGAGTCCAGCAGGCGGCGAAAAGGTGGCAAATTTTCCTTTCATTCAGAATCTGATGTGTAGTGTTTGTCTAGGTAGGACGAGTCTGTCTTATATCTGTATATCTTTACATATCTAAGTCGAACTATATGTTCTTTGTCGCTAGAAAGGTCAAAGGCTGTTCAGCGGATGTGTGGCTAGGGGAAGGGGGGTGATGTGGCTTCGCCCTGATGATGGGGGGCTGTCGTGTTTTCTGTATCGGCTTGTCGCCGGAAAAAGTGATCGATATATGTGTAGGGGAAAGTGATAGTCGTCTAGACCTATCGTGTATGCTTTACCCTAGTGTTTATTCTTATTGCCAAGGAATGGCAGAATCATATTTCTGATACCAAGGTAACAAAAGCACTTCTTATGAACTCTCTTACGAAGCCATCGTTTTCGATAAGCAGACGCACGATTTGTACGTCTGAGGGAATATTTAACTAGATGAAGATGTCATTCATTTCTAGCAGCACCATATTGTATGTTGAAGTCCATTGCATCATGATAGAATCTACAGAGCAATGAGAACATTTAATGTAGGATTAACTTTGATACAGATTCCAGTTTGTATCCTAAAGTGAGTGACAGCTCACGACAGCAGCCATCTTGTATCCAAATATTTTGTGACTTTCAAGAAGAGAAAAGGGATGCCCCGTACTATCGCTTCATGAGTCCAGAGATCACTGCTACAGATGAGAACCCATTACTAGCGGTTCAATATGATTACATGAAAAATATGTGCTGAACATTATTTAAAGGAATCTTCGCTAGACGAGGTTAGGTCTAGAAGCCATCTTGAATATTGTTTATAGACTGACGTGCTTTGTCAGTAAACTCAGATGATATGAATATGGGCAATACTGAGTGCTTGTCTACTGACATTCCATTGTGCTATTATGCAACGAGTGCCCATGTATCATTGCAAGACCATTTATCAATTGTACCATGATGTATTATGCCAACCTGTGATTTGTCACTGTATCCGTGCTGTCGAATGTGTACGTCCATATAAACTGTAACAAAAAGTACACAGCAGTTGGCGTCGATGACTTCCAGCCATACATGAGTGAGAAAAAGAACATTTATCAACTCTTCGAACCCTTTCATCATTCGCGTATTATACTCTCACTCTATGTCTACACACCACTGCGTAGGTCGAGTTGATATTCCTATTTCCTAACAACCACTCTGACGAGCAACGCTGGGGCCAACAACAAGTCTTTAACATTGGAGCTTCCACAGACCACCATACCTCTTAACACTGTGGTCCTGTAAATAGTTGATGTCAGTGTGAACAAGGAGCAATACATCTTCATATCTATACACCATTCAACCGTATATATATATAGAAACAGTATTTAACACTGGTGTTGGCCAGAGGCTATTCCTCTGAAGAGCATTACTGCTGCTGATATTGCAGATGCTCTTTGGCTTATATTCTCTCGTCTGGGTTTCCCCGGAGAGATATTATCAGACCATGGCACCCAACTAATATCAGATACCATGTCTCAAGTAATGTCTACTCTGCAGATAGATAGATCTTTAAGTAGTATCTACCATCCTATGTCTAACGGGATGGTCGAACGCCTTAATAGAACACTTAAAAACTTACTAGGGAAGATAACTGAGGATCATCCTCAAGACTGGGACAGAGTTTTACCGGCGGTCCTCTTCGCTTACAGAGAGATCCCCAATGAACATACAGGATTTTCTCCCTTTGAACTTGTCTTTGGGGCGCGACCGCGCGGCCCTATGTCGTTGCTTCATGATCTCATAACAGCTGACAATATTGACGATGACACAAAGTCATCCTACGAATATGTCATCGCGTTGAGACAAAAGATTATCGAAGCATGCAAATTAGCAACTTCTTCTTCTGAATTTGCGAAACAGAAGGCGAGGCAATTTGCCAATAAGAAGAGATGCTTACGACAACTTTGTCCTGGGGACAAAGCATTTGTACTACTACCTTGTAGGGAAAACAGACTACTTATTTCTTGGAAAGGTCCGTACGATATAATATCGAAAATTTCCGATGTCGACTATATTGTCGATATTGATGGGAAGCATAAAACCTTCCACATCAATATGCTTACTGAATTCCATGAACGTCCGGATTATTTACAACCCATTTTCCAAGCAACGGACGATTCTCCAGTACAACATGGTCATTACTCATCACTGTCCGTGATACAGGATGAGGAAACGAGTTTTTCAGATGTAAATCTCCCTCTTCCAATGATCCCACTTCATTCTAGTGAATCATGGAAGAACGTTACTGTCTCTCCTGATTTGTCTCTAGGAGAACAGCGACAAGTTTCAACTATGTTGCAAACATTTCAAGATGTACTCACTGACATCCCTGGACAAACTCATGTCATTGAACATGACATTGTTCTAACTGACCATACTCCTATTAGGGTTAGACCTTATCCTATCCCTATACATTTTCAAGCACAGGTCGAGAAAGAGTTGGATGAGATGATAGATTTGAAAATAATCGAAACATCCACCTCTGCATATTCTTCGCCGATGGTTATTGTTCGAAAAAAAGACAATAACATACGTCTTTGCGTTGACTATCGCAAATTGAATCAAGTAACGAAGTTCGATGCTGAACCTATGCTTTTACTGGAAGAGCTACTTACTCGACTTTCCAAATCTCATTTTTTCACTAAACTTGATTTGTCTAAAGGATATTGGCAAGTTCCTTTATCTGAACGCGCCAAACCTCTCACGGCTTTTTCAACACCTAGAGGTTTGTTCCAATGGAATTTTATGCCTTTCGGTCTTATGAACGTACCAGCTACATTTGTACGCATGATGCGCCGAATCCTATCTTATCGGTCAGATGTCATTGCATATCTAGACGACATCTGTCTTTTCAGCGATACTTGGGAAGATCACTATTCAGGGTTAGATGAATTGCTGTCTACTTTACGCGAGCACAACTTGACAGCGAAACCCTCTAAAGCCTATATTGGTTTTAGCGAAATTTCTTTCCTAGGCCACCGAGTTGGTCATGGTTTCCTAAAGACAGAGGACCATAATACTAGTAAGATACTTAACATCTTTATCCCTAATACTAAAAAACAGGTGAGAAGTCTGTTAGGTCTTATTCAATTTTATGGCAGATTCATTCAGAATCTATCCTCTATCATGGCACCTCTTTCTACACTTCTAAAGAAAGGTTCGCCTAATATGGTCCACTGGTCCCAGGAATGTCAATCCTCTTTGGATAAGATTAAAACATTGTTTTCAACACCACCTATTTTAGTGTTACCTACTAAAGATAAGACATTTGTTCTTCGTAGTGATGCTTCATCCACTGGGATTGGAGCGGCACTAATGCAAGAGTACTCTGGAACTCTGCATCCTGTAATGTATATTTCCAGAAAACTTAATGCGACAGAAAGGAATTATTCGGTTTTAGACCGTGAGCTATTAGCTATGGTTTTTTCAATTCTCAAACTACAAAGATTCCTTCTAGGCGCACATTTCATAGTAGAAACCGACCAAAAAGCTCTTACTGCTATACAGAGTAAGAATTTGAAGAGCTCGAGGTCTACTCGATATGCAATTGCTCTTCAACCTTTTCATTTCTCTGTGCGAGCTATTCGTGGATCAGATAATGTGATGGCAGACATTCTGTCAAGATGCCCACATGATTCCACATAACTATTAGGTCTTAGACTTCTTGATATGTCTAGGTCTATAATAGTTCCTTTCTATATCAAGATAGATACACATTTGTAATTTAATAATATAATGATTGTATCACTACTTAGCGGTTCATTGATGTTTATTCACCGCTGTGCTTTGATGATTTTTCTTCATAAATCATAAATTTAAGATATCTAATACGAAATTATGGTATGAAATTTTTTAGGCATTGTGTAATTGCCAGAATTGTATTATACTTTGATGACACCTTCCTCGAAACATTTATTCGTAGAGAAACAGTTTCTCTCAGATTATGAGATATATTCTCACCAGTCGCTTCATAAGTCGACTTAGCCTCATATTAGGCGTTATAATTATTCCTGATATTTTCATCTGCGCATTACCCATGCGTTGTGAGCCTATTGTACGTTGCTCCTAGATGTATTTCAAAAAAAAAAATGTTCCTTTTTTTTTTCCCGGGAGGTAGGGTAAGACTGTTACGTGCACTCTTTGATATCCTGCAATATAATACATTTGTATGCTTGTTATGTTCGCAAATATTTTGTAAACAAAATAGATACTTTTTAGTGCTTAAGGAAAAGTCATTATTGAGTTACTTCCCTTGAAAGGAGTTTCGCCACTTTCGATCGAACTCCGCGGATGAATCCAGTTTTACTGCGATTTATTCTTTGTTTGGGTAGAAATAGATTGTTCTTGCTTCAGTATATCTATGGCCTGAATTTATATGTAGTGTTTGTCTAGGTAGGACGAGTCTGTCTTATATCTGTATATCTTTACATATCTAAGTCGAACTATATGTTCTTTGTCGCTAGAAAGGTCAAAGGCTGTTCAGCGGATGTGTGGCTAGGGGAAGGGGGGTGATGTGGCTTCGCCCTGATGATGGGGGGCTGTCGTGTTTTCTGTATCGGCTTGTCGCCGGAAAAAGTGATCGATATATGTGTAGGGGAAAGTGATAGTCGTCTAGACCTATCGTGTATGCTTTACCCCAGTGTTTATTCTTATTGCCAAGGAATGGCAGAATCATATTTCTGATACCAAGGTAACAAAAGCACTTCTTATGAACTCTCTTACGAAGCCATCGTTTTCGATAAGCAGACGCACGATTTGTACGTCTGAGGGAATATTTAACTAGATGAAGATGTCATTCATTTCTAGCAGCACCATATTGTATGTTGAAGTCCATTGCATCATGATAGAATCTACAGAGCAATGAGAACATTTAATGTAGGATTAACTTTGATACAGATTCCAGTTTGTATCCTAAAGTGAGTGACAGCTCACGGCAGCAGCCATCTTGTATCCAAATATTTTGTGACTTTCAAGAAGAGAAAAGGGATGCCCCGTACTATCGCTTCATGAGTCCAGAGATCACTGCTACAGATGAGAACCCATTACTAGCGGTTCAATATGATTACATGAAAAATATGTGCTGAACATTATTTAAAGGAATCTTCGCTAGACGAGGTTAGGTCTAGAAGCCATCTTGAATATTGTTTATAGACTGACGTGCTTTGTCAGTAAACTCAGATGATATATATATGGGCAATACTGAGTGCTTGACTACTGACATTCCATTGTGCTATTATGCAACGAGTGCCCATGTATCATTGCAAGACCATTTATCAACTCTTCGAACTCTTTCATCATTCGCGTATTATACTCTCACTCTATGTCTACACACCACTGCGTAGGTCGAGTTGATATTCCTATTTCCTAACAACCATTCTGACGAGCAACGATGGGGCCAACAACAAGTCTTTAACATTGGAGATTCCACAGACCACCATACCTCTTAACACTGTGGTCCTGTAAATAGTTGATGTCAGTGTTAACAGGGAACTATACAACTTCATATCTATACACCATTCAACAGTATATATAGAAACAGCATTTAACAGTGTTATGTGTAACACTGGTCAGCGACTGATATATATATATATATATATATATATATATATATATATATATATATATATATATATATATATATATATATATGTGATAGGGTGGGCGAGATGATGATGATGATGATGTATTGTGATGTGTGATCACTCTCTTTTCTATTCGCACCGACCCGAACAACAATAAAACTCTTGATTCTAGAGGCAGGGGCTATATTTATTTCTACAGCCCATTCAGCGACAAAGCAAACATTAAATGAATAAACCAAGGAACATAACACCAAACAAAACAAAACAAAACACCCAACAGTGCCCGATGCTAATCTGAAGAAGCAAACAAAGCACAGAATAGTTAAAATCATAATATAATACTGAATGAGAAACACCACGCTCTCACCTGTCAAACAGTCCTTCCACGTGTACTACCTGACACCCTCAACTATCACACACGCACGCACTCATGCGTGTCATCCAATGCGACTAGTGAGGTGTTGTGCGTGGGGCTGGCAATCTCACCATGTAACACAGGTTGCTACCGAAACCACTACTACAAGAGCACACACTCAGCTATCACACACACACACACTCATGCATGTCGTCCAATGAGACTAGTAAGGTGTTGTGCGTGGGGCTGGCAATCTCACCATGTAACACAGATTGCTACCGAAACACTACTGCTCTAGCATATGAATACTTAATATGAAGGCAAACCACACTGTTGGCCCCATGCTCCCTCAGGAGCGGAGAAGAGAAATATATATCTTGAAGTGAGCCCACGTGCTCTCACAACCATTCCTCACATAACCATAATTAAATAATCATAAAATGGACATAGAATAATATTCAACTGTATGTACAACAAATACTCTCAGTAATGAGAATAAGCTACTACCTCGTAACTGATCTATCTCAATATTCGTTACTGCATTCTGAAGCATGTCGTATGTGACGACTGGTGCGGCTGGGAATCTCATCACATGAAACACATCGTTACCGAAACAACCACTGCAATAGCATAAAAATGCTTCTTGTCGGCTTGTGATAGACACCAGCCACATTGGTGTTTCCATGCTCCGCCGGGAGCAACCAGAGAAACACATGTCTCAACAAAGGAGTGGCCTCGCGCTCTCCAGAAATCTAAATACATATTCTCACCTCACAGTAACCCATTAAATATACAGTAGAATTATCAATAAACGTGAAATACACTCAATTACTTTTACATTAGAAAAATAAAATATAATTATTCTCGACTTAAACCAAACTGGAACTAAATACACAACGTGTCACATGGCGTAACATTATAGGTTTACCACGCGGGGCGTGTTATTCGCCGCTTTTTATACAGTCCTCGCCACGTGGCTACAATCTTGCTATTGTTAATCTTATCTACATTCCCGTGAAATAGCTTCATACTATATCTGCCTTTCTGATAACATTTCTGTCCAGTTTCATGCATAAAACACTCTCCTACTAAATTTGCCCGGTCTGATGGATGAAATACTTGATACTAAATTCTCACATCTGGATTTAGGCTTTGCGTGCCTAATAAAACCTATCAAACATTATTTTCACTCATCTATCATTTCTTCAAGACTAAATCATAATGTCCTAAAAAGACATTTCCTTTGGAAACACATCTATCTATTTCACTAAACATTAAAACAGACTCGTGCTGAATATAATTCTAGAATTATATAAAATTAATTCTAATTTAAATTAACTCACGTGCTCAAGGCATTTACAGTTTGGCTCTGTCGTCTGTTCTCTCTGGCGGCTGATACTAGGAAAGGTCCGCTGGTAGCTCGCTATCTCTTTTTATAGGCACTAGGCTAATCACTCACTTTACTGCGCTAGGCGTATTAATCTTGGCTACTTAAACAACACTCGCGATATTTTGCTCTAGAATGCATGAAAACACAAATAAAACCTACAGCTATTTAATATAACACAATTCTACACCACAACTTAATTTAAATGCATTATTATGGCATTTTCATCAATCTTGAATAATTTACATCCAAGCATGCTTCGCGCACATCGAAAATATGGGCGATAAATCTGCCAAAAACAGGTAGGGGGCGGGCGTCTCCTTTTTGGCCCCATCACACATCTCCCTCCTGATTTTGTTGTCGTCCCGACAACATCACTCCCTCTGGCGCTTCAGTTGTAACCTCTCAGATCGTCTCGGGGCAGGACCCTCTATTGGCTGCAGGGCATACCAGCCTGGTTCGGGCATTAGACCATGCACGTCCTCCCCAGGATCTGTCTCATCTGGCGAAGCTGGTGCCTCAGGTAGGCCTAGTGTAGCATCTACCAGATTCGGAGAATCATCTTTGTCCTCACTTCGTCTTAGTTCGTGCGCCGCAACCCTCATCTTCAGATCTTCGTTGCTCGCTGGCCTTATCACATAAGGACCACCGCTTGCTTCTGGAATTGACGATACAATGAATTCGTCGTTGGACCACACGTCTTGTATTTTGGCCCTGTCAGTGTAGTGCACTCTTTTCCGCACTCTTTCACCCACTCTCAATGGTGTGGGGCCTGGAAGCTGATTACTTCTCTCCCTCCTATCAGCGGCCATTTTCTGCATTCTCTCTGCAGCTTTTTGGTGGGCTATGTGCAACCTCTCTAGGTGACCTTGCAGCCACTCGTCAGTTGTCTCCGGCTCTTCATCTGGGTGCGTGCCTATCATGAAGTCTAGAGGAAGCCTCGGTTCTCTGCCGAAGAGGAGGTAGTATGGTGAGTACCCTGTCGAAGAGTGGGGGGTAGAGTTGTAGACCATAACCACCTCCGCTAGATGCTCAGACCACCTTCGCTTCTGGTCGGCTGTCATGGGTCTCAGCAGATCATGCAACGTCTTGTTGAAGCGCTCGCACTGCCCGTTGCCTTTAGGATTGTAAGCTGTAGTGCGGCTCTTGTGGACTCCATATACCTTGCACAGCTCTGCGACTATCGCTGACTCGAAGTTCCGGCCTTGATCAGAGTGTATCCTCTGAGGAGCTCCGAGATACTGGAACCACTTTTCCACCAGGGCCTTGGTGACTGTTGTTGCTTTTTGGTCTCTTGTTGGTATAGCAATGGTGTACTTGCTGAACACATCTGTCAGCACTAATACATTCTCGAACCCTTTGGAATCCCGCTCTAGCAGGGTGAAATCCATTGCTACCACCTCAAGTGGTCTGGAGGCAATCAAGTTTCCCGATGGCCCATGAAACTTCAGTTGAGGTGCCTTGGCAACGTTACATCGGTTGCATCTGCGACAAAAGACGTCAACATCAGCTGTGATGCCTACCCAGAAGCACCTACTTCTCAGCAACTGCAGCATGCGCTCTCTTCCCTGATGGCCCACCCTGTGAGCAGAGTCTAGTATCCGTGGTTTCATGGACTCAGGTATTACCAGTTGTTTTATGTTGGATCCATCTGATCCCTTCACTGTCCGGTATAACAACCCATCTGTCACGTCGAGCCGGTTACTCTGATTAAGTAGTTTCCTTGCAGCCAAGGGGATCTTTCGAGCATCTTTTCCTGCAGGTCTGGTGCCATCCTTTACCATCTTCCTAACCATCGCTACCACATCATCCGCTCCCTGGAGATTTATCAATTCCTCACGCGAATAGGTGGGAAATGCTTGAGTGGTTGCTGGTGCTGTGGTTGATTCGGCCGGTACCCTTTCACTGATATCTTTCTGGCTTGTTTGCTGTCATCAACCCTATCTCATATGGTATCTGGGTAAACTCTCCGATAACCTCAGCTGTTATGCCACTTATTGCAACATCTGCGTCATCCTCCAGTTCCTCGCCTGCGGTTTCAATAGGAAAACGGGACAAATAATCTGCATTTCCATTGGCTCTTGCTGCCCGATGTCGGATTGTGTAGTTAAACATCGCCATCTGGGCCATCCATCTCTGCTCTATAGCTCCTAGTTTAGCTTTCTCCCAGAAGGCCAGACCCCAATTGTCTGTAAATACCTCTACTTGTGATCCTAGCAGGTAACCTCTGAACTTCTCAGTCATGGCCCACTTAAGACCTAGCAGTTCCAGTCTCATACTGCTTTTTGAGTTTCTTTCAGAGGGTCGAAGTGTGCGACTTGCATATGCCAAGACTTTCTTTGTTCCATCTTGTACTTGCGAGAGAATTGCTCCCAATCCTTCAAATGATGCATCTACCTCCAGGATAAATGGTAGCGAGAAGTTAGGGAACCCTAGTAGCGGTGTGGAGGTTAGTGCCTTTTTCAGTGTCTCAAAGGCTACAGCACACTCTTCTGTCCACAACTCTCCTATGCGTGACTTACTTCGTCTTTTAGTCTGCATGCCTTGATTGAGCGCAGCTACTAAATCATGTAGCGGTTTGGCTATCTTTGCAAAGCCCGGCACAAATCTGCGGTAGTAACTGGCCAATCCCAGGAATGACCGTAACTCAGTCTGGGAACGTGGTACAGGGGCCTCTTGAACAGCCTTCACCTTGTCTTCCATAGCTCCTATTCCGTCTGCCGATATAGTATGCCCCAAGAATTCAATCGTCGTCCTAAACAGCTTACACTTTCCTCCATTCAACTTCAGCCCTAGCTGGCGTAGCTTAGAGAATACTTTCTCCAGTCGGCTCAAATGATTAGTGAAGTCAGCAGAGTACACCAAAATGTCATCAAGGTATACTAGTATCAGCTGGAACACTAAATCATGCATACTGCTCTGCATTAATCGTTGAAAGGTGCTGGCCGAGTTGGCTAAACCCATAGGCATCCTGGTGTATTCATAAAGTCCAAAAGGGGTAGTGAAGGCGGTTTTCTCTTGGTCTTTCTCATCCATTGCTACTTGATAGTAACCACTTGCCAGGTACTCATCTACTCGGGGTAGAGGGTATGCATCCCTCTTCGTCTTGCTGTTGAGTGCCCTGAAGTCTACGCAGAGTCTAAGCCGACCATCTTTCTTCCGGACCAAAACTATTGGGGAGGCCCAAGGACTGCAACTCTCCTTCATTATTTGTTTGTCAAGCAATCCTTGTAGGTGATCCCGTACCTCTTTATAGAAAGCAGGAGGTATTCTCCTGTAAGGCTGCTTAACTGGGGTGTCATCTGTTAATGGGATGGTGTGCTTTACCCTGTCCGTGTACCCTACATCTGTCTCATCTGTGGCAAAAAGATCAGCATAGCGTCTCAACAATGCTCTTACTTCCTGTTCTTCAGTCTCACTGCCCTCAAACCCGTCTGAAATATGTGCTATAGTCCACCCCAGCTTCTGTCAGTATTCCTACTTGTGTCCCGGGAGCTAAAAACAAGTCCTCATCTCCCAAATTTATGGCCTGAATATCACAAGACCCACTTCTAAGAACAGTCAATGTATGACTCATAATCAGCCCTCTGTGTTCTAAGTCTCTGTTTGGCTCAAAGAGAAAAGTACTTTCTGACTGGCCTCTTCCCCCTGCATTTGACTGTTATGGCCCTGATCGATCGAGCAGGTATGTGGGTTTGCTTTCTCCCAGCTACCCATACTTTTATAGAGTCTGATTTCTGCGTCATCTCCTGATCCCTTGGAGGGTTCCATTTTAGTATGTTCTGTATGTTTGGGATTTCCACAAGGACATTAGTACCTATAATCCCTGGTGTTTTCTTCTGGTTTCTAGGTCCTTGTACTTCCTTGACAACATAAACCCCACAGTTTTTCACTACTGTGCACCCAACTTGTATGTCCACCACTAAGTGACCAATATATGGAATGGTGGCACCATTTGCTGCTGTCAGGCGCACCCATCTACCCTCATCCAAGGGGAGCCCTCCAAACATCTCCCTGAAACATTGCTCTGTGATGGTAGACACCTGTGAACCTGTGTCAAACACACAATTTACCTCTTTTCCTTCCATCAGCACTACTCCTTCAGGCCGACCTCCTACCATCTTGATCCGGTTTTCATGGTGCTCTCCCTTCACGTTTCTTTCTTCAAGCTCCTGGGGATTTGGTCCGCTGCTGGTCGACATTTCCTGCGATGGTTGAATCTCTAACCTTCCTTCTGAGTGGCGGTCCTTCTGCCTGCGCTCCACTTTGTGTGATGCCCTAGCCGCAGAGTTACCAAACGGACAGCTCGCCACTAAATGTTGTGCTGACTTGCATTGGAAACATCTTCTAGGTAGAGGACCACATGGACACCTGGCAGCTATATGATTCCCAAAATCAGCGCAGTTATAGCACCTGATTCTCTGGCTGCCATTCCACAAATGACGTTTCTTTCTACTTCTGTACCTGCGGCTGTTCCCGTGGCGTCTAGAGATGGTCCTCCTGTTAATGACCCCCACTTGTCGCACCAACATCTCAGTCTCCCTATTATTTGGAGAAACAGGCCCTTCCCTTTCATTTACATTCTTCCTCATGCCAACCTGTGATTGTCTGCCCCCTCTACCTGTACTCTTTCTATTCGAGTCAGAAAGCTCCCCTTCCACAGCCTGACTCCCAGCCACAGAGGGGTCTAGTTTAGTGCCTGTTGTGGGCATTCCCTCTGGACGTGCCCTAAATTTTTGCACCGAAAGCATCGATGGCCCTCGCCGGCCTTCTCTGCCTGTCTTGCATTTCAGCCATCTGGCGCTTCAGCTGTGCGACCTCTGACAACGCCACTCTGAGTTGCTCCACTAGGGCGTTTCCTTCATGTGACCAGGGTGCCATTTCTTCGTCGGATGCTGTGACTGTGGCTATCCCAGCTCTTGCTGTTTGACCACTCCCAGTCCATCTCAGAGCATCATCTCTTATGGACACAAATGATACTGCAGGGTCGTGCCGGACCCTGTCCTCCATCATTCTCCGCGTCAAGTCGTCCCTTAGACTGGCAACAAACTGGTCCCTTAGCACTGTTTCGTCAAGCTTGACACCACTGGCTTTCTCCTGCGCCCCTGCTGCCTGCTCAAATATCTCATGCAGCCTATAGGCAAACTCACTCACCGATTCCCGTGGCCCTTGGTACGCTGAATAGAATAGTGCCATTATTTCTTGGGTGCTCCTCGATTCTCCATACACCCTGAGTATGGCCTGAAGCATTGCCTCCGGGTCATTGTCTCTTACTTGTATCCGCAGCTCCCTGCGGACAACTGGGGTCACACTGTCGAGTATCACATCGGTTTGATCCTCCTTACTCATGTAGCCGGACCTCCACGCAGCTCTAACCTCCCTTGCATAGTCCTCCGCGTTTGGCCCTGTGCGTTCTCCAAAAGTCCTCACTTTCTTGTGGGTTGACACCAACATGTACTGCCCGTGTCCTGCCTGGGGCAGTGGACCTGCTACTGTTCCTTCAGTTGGCACCACTGATGCCCCGACCACTTGTGTTGGATCTGCATCCTCATGATCCCCTTTGCTCGTAGCACGTGTGCTCCTCGCGGCCATCTTTCTGCCGGACCGCACTGCTGGGTGTTTACTATATTTGTTCGCTTGCTGTTTGCTCAGTGTCACTGTCTGCCTTATCCTGTCGACGACGCCAATTGTGATAGGGTGGGCGAGATGATGATGATGATGATGTATTGTGATGTGTGATCACTCTCTTTTCTATTCGCACCGACCCGAACAACAATAAAACTCTTGATTCTAGAGGCAGGGGCTATATTTATTTTTACAGCCCATTCAGTGACAAAGCAAACATTAAATGAATAAACCAAGGAACATAACACCAAACAAAACAAAACAAAACACCCAACAGTGCCCGATGCTAATCTGAAGAAGCAAACAAAGCACAGAATAGTTAAAATCATAATATAATACTGAATGAGAAACACCACGCTCTCACCTGTCAAACAGTCCTTCCACGTGTACTACCTGACACCCTCAACTATCACACACGCACGCACTCATGCGTGTCATCCAATGCGACTAGTGAGGTGTTGTGCGTGGGGCTGGCAATCTCACCATGTAACACAGGTTGCTACCGAAACCACTACTACAAGAGCACACACTCAGCTATCACACACACACACACTCATGCATGTCGTCAAATGAGACTAGTAAGGTGTTGTGCGTGGGGCTGGCAATCTCACCATGTAACACAGATTGCTACCGAAACACTACTGCTCTAGCATATGAATACATATCTCCTCCAAAAGGCAAACCACCTATACTGTATGGTGCCCCACCCTCCCTCCCTAGGAGACGGATGACAAGAAATATATATCTGAAGTGAGCCCACTCCTGCAACTACACAACCACACATTCTCACATAATCCATAAATCCCAAACAAACAAAACATGGACATAATACCACCTAATAAATACTATCCACTGTCTGTACCAAAAAACAATCACAGTATGAAATAAGCTCCCTACCTCAATAATTACAAATGACCATCACCCATACCCAAACCAAACCTTAAATACAACACCTTTTCCCAATACATTCAACATAACATTATTTCCAACCATCACTTCCCCCACACCAACAACCCCCCCCTAACACCACATAAACCTCACCAAACCCTCATCTCTAAATACCCATCACCCCATAATCTACACCCCATCCACCTAAAACAAACCATTCTTACCGTTCTCTTTCCACTACAATCCTCCACCCCATCACTTCTTATTATCACCCCTCACCCACCAAAACCCTTATACCAAATCCCACACAAAAATCAACAAATATAAATCTACAATCCCCTTAAAAACTCTCCCTCAACAATTTCAAAATTAACCACCAAAAAATCATTCAACACCAACAACACCCAAACACCACCCAATAACAAATATATCCCTCAAAAAACAAATACTTAACCCCCCTCACCATATACCCCTAACTTCAATACCATGCTACTCAACAATCCCACCCAAACAACCATTATTTCATACTCTTCACACAACACTCTCAACCACATAATTACACCCTAACATCCAACCATTTTTACCCACAACAAATTCAATCAAAAAACACACTCATCACTATAATCATACCATTCACCATCACCACACCCACTAACACCCACACAAAACCCAATCCTACTTTCTTAATACACCAAAAACACATTCACCACAACACTCAAACTATCTATCAAACTATCAAATACTACAAACCCCTTCCAACCCAACCCCCAACCCAACCCAAAATAACCCCTCACCAAAACAAAGACCAATAACCCAAAACTAAACCATAACAACACACAACACCCCATCAACCAAAATCACCCCATACCAATCAACCCCTACCCTAAACCACCCCAACCCAACCAATCAAATAACCACCCTTCAAAACACTCCAACCACCCTCCCCATTCAACACAAACCACCACCACCAACAACACCTCCCCCCCCCCCAACCTCACCAAACACACAATAACACACCACACTCCCCATACCCCTAAACACCCAACAAATCCCCCCCATAACCCAACCCCTACCACCACCCACCACACACTACAAACACAAACCCCATATCTAATACAAACCAAATAAACGGTCTACCCCACCACACTCCCCATAACTTCAAAAAACCCCCCCAACACCTATGCCTGTCAACACAAACCCACACCAACACATCAACCCTAAATCTCCCTACCTCAAAATACATAATCACCTTCACAACCATCACACAACATAAATTAACACCAAACAAAACAAATTACCAAAAATTGATACCCTTAACTGTCTCTACCCAAAACCAAATACCTCCCTCACCCCCCCCCCCACACCACCAAACCCTCTCACTTCATCTAACCCCCACATCCAAACAACCCACCATTTACCCTACCCATATCATCATTTACAACAGTGTTAAATCCCCTACCAACCCCCACTATACAAGTCATCATTTTACCTACACCACACCTTGTAAAAACCTACCAAAACATACCTACCTACACAATCTTTACTAAGACGAAAATAAAACAAACACCACATACCCACCCTACAACTCCACCATAATAATCTATCAATAACTACAACACCCCCTCTATCCATTCCTCACAAATATCACTATCTCTATCAAAAACCAATTCAATCTACTATAAATATCTATATACCACTATCAAACTCAATCAAAACTACACTTACATACACACATTATACCACCCTAACATGACTGACAAATGTCAACCAATGCTACTAATAAACTCCTACATAACCCAACTCTCATCTCTCCCAAAAATAACATCCAATCCCCTAACCAATCTAAAACCACCCCTACCACTAAAACCACTATCTCCTGCAATCCTATTGTTCTAATACAGACAGACGAAACGAGAGTAGTAAAACAATATGTTTTTTTTAATTTATAATCTCCCTATTACCACCAACCCATAATCCAAGTATATCCACACTCCTCCCTTGACAAAAACCTATCCCACATTGTCAAATACATGCCTACTAAACTTGAAAACTAACTTTACTACCTAAATATACTCTGTTCTTAGTGCTCATTCTCCGAATCACCATAATCAAATCCCTAATGACTAAGGGAATTAGTATCTACTTACAACCTCCACTCCATTCTAACTCCAACTCAGATATCAAATAGCTCTACTACCAAAGCTATTTAACCATAACAAAACACCACACCCTGACAATTTAATTATATCCATCAAATTGCCACAACATACCCCCCTAAACCTCACGTATAGACAATTTACTGTACTTCTACCCTCAATGAGTACATGGAGTCTACCCACACTAATCATACCCAATACTTGCAAACCACTCCCCCCGTTACCCTTACACATGTTAACCTCACTTTGAATCAATCGAAGAAGTGGATTACTCAATCTCTTAATTCTAATCGATACAATGTGTACCAATGATTTATTCCCCCCCTATTAGGCTAAGCACTCATGAAACCATCACACTAAGCCCCCCCCCCACCTGGCCCCCCGCCTACCCACAGACCCCTTACCATTTGCCTTCATACAATTTTCAAGTAGGCTTTATGTATTTCGCAGTACAAACCAACTCTCCCCCCCAAAACATTTCTCAGAATATTATCTCTGCTACCCTATCATCTCACTAACTCCACTAGTCTATACATCACCATGTTATAGTAGTACCAATTCTTATTAAAATACATAAAATAAAGCTATCTGTGTGTACCCTCAATTAACACGAATTTCCTCACATAGAAAACAACACTTCAGTCGCTAACCAACCATATCTGTCACCTAATCCCTCTATATACAATTCATCATAGATACTCTGTCCATATGTTATCTCTTCCTACTCCATTAAATCACTCTATACTAATCTTTTCAGCAAACTGCCGCAGTCACCATAACCATCATATGCATCCGTATATCATTGCCCTAAATAGTGTGTATACACTGTGTATCCCCCCGTACCCCAAAACCTACCACCCCACACCTTACTCCTCAAAACCCCAAAAACACCCACCCCCCTCCCCCCCCCCCTCCACCCCACCTCTTCAAAACCGTTCTTATATGTCCAAATACCTCAATCCACATCCCACACAAAAATGTTTCAAGATCCCAAGAACTCGGGCACTGGTGACCTTGTTATTACGAAAAAATGGGTTTACCCCGTTCTAAGCAAAGCCAAATCCATATTTTAATATATTAATCTCAAACTTAAAACCACATACTTAAATCACCATTCTAAAAACATCTCATGAATTACCAAAATCAATTTTAATGCCCATTCTGTCAAAAAAATTAAACATTATTAACCTCACACTGTCCAATACTAAATTTACACGCCAGTACAATCACCCACTAACGTAACTTTGACCAAACAAGACTAATATCCAATCCTATTAAACCCACATGAAATTCACCTGTTACCTCTGAAAAAAACCTAATAAAGACTCCCACCGAACCACTACACCCACAACCACATAAAATAAAAAAACCGTATGTGTCATATCAGAACGTACTATCTTACTTTTTAAAAAACACTCCGAATACACACAAAACATCTCAAAATACCTCCACTCCTATTTGAACTCGCTTAATCCAAACGACACTTCGGAACGCCTAGTACTCCTAAAACAATTATGCACACCATGTCCTATATTCCCAAGCACTACACAATAAATACCCTAAATGTACGGACACACAAAAGTACTTAAATACCCCTAAATAAATATTAAAAAATAAATAAAGAATGCTACAACCACTTCGTACGTCGCAAAAGACATAACAAGCCATATATAAACTAAGCCACCCTTTAGCACAATGCATTCGAAAATTCCCTCCTGGGATACTGCGCCACCCTTAGCCAGCCTAAACATTTACCTAAATAGGCCTAACGGAGCATCTGTGTATGAAAATTCCTCTACCACCAGTCCCACCCTGTCTTTCGTTTAATACACCCCATTCTTGTCACATTAGTATAGATACCAATTTACATACCATACATCCTGCCATAATTAATCCCTTTTTGGATTTTATTAACCACAATATACTAACAACACCACGCTCTCTATAAGCGTCATCAAATATCCTTCCGAACAAATAGCTCCCTAATTACCATTATAGTCTTAACACCTACCGATGTCAACTCACTCACTCATTCAGTAAACGATAAATTACTCTTAGTCTAGGTAATTCTTAACACTAGTAGTATACAGCCATAACACACCTTTTCATGGGAGTGGTAACCCATAATAACAAATCACAAAATTCCCGGAGTCACCCCACCCTTGGTTACAGCTAATCGTTTCAGAAACACAACCTCATAATCTCAAAATGTTGCAATTTAATTTACCTAACCCCCCCCAACGCATACTCCTAATAGCTCGTTGCGGGCCTCTAACTGACAAAAACCCATTCATATCTTTGCCTGTACATACAATTACGCTAAGAACCTTCTTTATGACTACCCCCCTTTATCCCTAATTAAAATAAAAAATCGGAGGCCCAACATCCCCACTTCCCCAACATTGAACGCACAAATCCCCCCAAAACAAATTACAACATTATATTCTCCAGAGAACATTCGACACGATTCCTACGACTAATGACCCACATCCCTTAAAAAAACTTATAGCCCCACGAGTAATTACTATAGAGCCCATAACATTTATTATATGCGATTAATAATGTTACCGCCCATATTATCATTTCAACCTTAGGATAAAAATTACTTATTGTTTATGACCAGATCACCATTCCTAAAAACAAAAAACCAAACTATGAGCACATTACTCTTATGTTTTTTGGTGTATGTGTTGACGTGAGTACGTCCCCTGTTCGTTGTTTACAATGGAAGGTCCGGATTACATGTGTGAGGATTCCAGTGTGGAAGTATAGGTAGGAATGGTCTGGTAATCAGTTTTGTTATCACAGAGAGTGTACGTAATCATTATGCCAAACAACGTCGTAGGACGGCTTATTTAATGTGTTTACCACCAACGTCGTACATAATATCGCAACATAAAGAAACACCACTACTGTAGTGAGAAACGTCTAAGGTAGATGTTGGCACTCATAAGCTCATTCTGTCATCATTACCATTTAGATCCAGACTAGATGATGTTTGACAACTTAACGAGCAATTTTTCTACTCGGTTGGTACTCACCATAGTGGGGTCCTCAAACGTGTGAAAATTAACTACCCCGAGGGTGCTAGTGAAGTAGGCCAACCAAAGGTGTTATATATTTATTTATACACTCGTTTTGTATAAGATCTACAATCCGGGGACCCTTGTCCCCCCAGTTAATTTGTGATCCGTATAAATATTATCTATGGTAAGTACTAAACTACTTCATTTTTTTTCGGTTAAAACTCTAATCTTAAGTTTTAACTGCATAACCCCAGATACCCCCACGTTAAACTCGACCTGCGTGTTCGATCGGTACAGACGGCATAATAGAATCAGCTATGCATATTTTACTGTTACCTAGGTTGATATGATATATCAATAAAAATATACCTATACTAATTTATATATATATATAATATATATAAATATATATATATTATATATTAATCTATAAATATTTATAATTATCTATATATATAATCTTTATATTTTTAATTATTTATTTTATATAGAGTGGATAACACGTAGTGTATAGATCCAACCCGTACTGTTAGATCCTTGAGACTATTTGTGCGACAGAAAGGCATACAGTTTGACGAATGATAAAGAAGCCTGGCTTGAAGATGTAATTACTTATTTGAGGCGGAACTGGTTTATCTATAGAGTTTTTTTTATAAATGGATGAGGACTATGCGAGGCCACATCACATTTTCATATACAGTTGCCGCTTACAGACATGCCTGAGTGGCAGCATCATAACATCGTGGTCATTCGATTTCTAGAGTCTTCATAATTTGCAAATGTAATAACGTGTATGCAAATAGTAGACCGATGAGTCACCAGGTCACCTACAGTGTCCCTTTCTTTTGTCTTGTTTAGACTCTACAGGAGCAGACTGCAGATTGTGCACTTTCGAACAACGATTATTTTGGTAGACATGGGAGAAGGGCTCACGCGCTCGTTTCCTGCGTTACATTTTCTTTGCCTTGATAGAACTTACAATTATGAAGTCTTTATCGCACCAGTCATCGCGCAAACTCAACTATGTGATGCGGACCTAAGTCATAGACATGAATACCGATGTATCATACGCTAAATGTGTTTGTTTAAAAAATCGGTGACTCAAAAAAAGCTAAAATGTCTCTAAGAGCGTCCGGATTGGCAGAGTACTTGGAGTGATTTCAGTTATCCTGCAGGAACAACAGTGATAATACATTCCTGAAACATGTGTGGCGTTCACGCTCCACTGGCTACATGGGTTGAAGCTGACTCTGTTCTTCAGTTACTAAGAACAAGTTTAAATGCATTTAGGAAGCGATTGGTTACACCTATCTCAAAAAGCAGTTGAATACCTAGTTCAATATAACGTCCTGGACAACACGTTAAACTGGTGTTACATCGTAGCCCCTAAGTGTATTCTGAGGGAAGGGAAACCGAGTGTCCACCTATATCCTAACATAGGAATACACCAAGACCCTAAACGAGGAAGTTATTTACAGATTTACCCAGCTTTGTCAGTTAAGAATGCGACAGCTAATATCCTGGGCTGCCTTCCGACCTGAACGAAGCCGTAGTTCGAACCGCGCGAACTTAGATCACAATAAAACTAATTGCTGACTATCGTGGAGGTCCAAATCGTCGAAAAGGACCGCACGTGAGAGCCTGTTATAGATTTACTAGTTGAGATGAAAAATAAACAATGTCGTCACATCTACAGGCTGGCAAATTTCTATTTCAGAATAGTCATCCCTCAGATCACTGACATTGGTGTTAATAACAGGAAGAAATCGCGATAATATGTTGCGCGGCGCTGGCTCGCACAGAAATGACTAATAAAGAACGGCTAGGCACAACAATCCTAATTTTAGCGCAACCACTATCAAGTAATATATTTTCAATCGTAAAGCATAGCCTACAACGGCCGTCAGTAGAAAATTCGTTAATCGTCAAAAAAAACCAAAATCCGAAAGTAATCCCTGTCGTGAATCCTGTACGAAACAAATTAGCAGATCTACTGCGATGGTACGGTGAAACGCGTAGTGACTGATCTCGTCAATTTACGGCTACAACAAAAAAAACAAATTAATCGAACCAAGTCCTCACGTAAGAAAAAAACAAAAACGAAAATGGGCTAAAAAACAAAGAACAAAGCAACGGATGCCCGTGAAACTTTCGTGAGAGAGGTTAAAAGAATCTCACCCATCAACTGAAAAAAAGCTCGTCATTCTGGGTGCCGCAAATAAAACAAAGGGTGGTAACAACATCCTCTGAGTAGTACTCACCTGGAAGTGAGAGGTATCGCCCAAAGTAGGGAGGCACGAAAAGGGAGTCGTGCTTTCACTCAACAAAACAGACAAAACCACACCTCGCTGATGACCGAACTGGAATCTAGTCCAAAAGAAGTCCAGTTGCCCCACCAAATAAAAGTGGTGGTGGAGAAATACATAACAACAAAGAAGTTGGTCATCAGAGGGGTGGATACCAGTTGTTCCGAAGCCGAGGTCCACAGACGCCTTCAGGATAAAAACGCAAATCTAAAAATCAAGCAGGTCGAGAGACTAAAAACCTGGGCCAAGAAAGATACCAATCTGATGATAGTTACGGTAGAAGGATCGACAAGACCCGAGAGACTGACGCTCGAAACCACAACCAAAAAGACAGAAGCCTATATCCCTCCGGTGATGCAGTGCTCCAACTGCCAGCGGTTCTCGCACACAAAAAAGACGTGCAGGAGGGATGCAGTCTGTCGATATTGTGCGGGTGGCCACCTATACCGCGATTGTCCCAAGGCGAAGGAGGACAACAACTACAAAACAATAAACTCAAAACCGCACATGTGCAAACTGCCTCGGAAAAACCATTGGGGCTAGATACCGAGGCTGCCCGATGTTCCAGGAACCAAGAGCATCCTGAAGGAAGCGGTTTCCAAAAACATTCCCTTCAAGGAGGCAAAACACAGAGTGGCTGCGGATGTTGCAGAAAAACAACGCACGATAGACAGACGACAGTTACACAAGCTGACCGCTGAAGTCAGAGAAATGAAAATGAAGCTGCGAATCGAAAAAAACAGCAAGCAGGCCGCCGAAGAACCAACCGACAGTGGAGAAGATGCGATAAACATGCAGAACATAAAACACGTGATGGAAGAAATGAAAAGAATCCAGCAACAAGTAGAAATAGATGTCAAGAAAGAGCTGACAGAAGAAAACACAAAAATACTCAAAAGAATAGAAGCAGAAAGAATAGCCATTGAGGAAATATCATCAAACAGCACGCGAGAAACTAAAACGAACAACCAAGCAGTAAAAGAAATCATCCAAGAAACGCTAGAACAGCTACTACCTACGATAATTGAAAAAGCACTGTCACAGATACAGGAGAGCAAGAAGACAAAAGCAACAGAAACTATGAGCGTAGAAACACACAAAACAAAACGAGCCAGATAGTTGAGGCAGGACATAAAAAACACCATGAGCGCGACACGGCACCACAAACGGACAAAGAGGAACCCAGACAGCCAGCTAGTGGTCCTTTTCAGGACCGATCACCTCCAGGACTACGAACGAGATACCAGTGAAGACGATAACACCCTATATACCCCAATTATAACCAAACTTTCAGGTTGAACAGGGTATTACAGCAGCATAGTAGACGAAAACAACAACAACAACTCTCCAACGGCAGTATGTAGGACTACATTTACCACTTTAAAAGCTGCTGAATTAAATGTTAAGATGAAATGGCCGGAGCTAAATCAGAAATACAGGTTTCCGCAGACGAACAAAATAGAAACATGAATGCATACATTAAATAAAGAACAATGGTGTCAATAGGATACATCATCATCATTTTACATCAAGTCCAACACGAAAATAAGAATCTTCAACTCAAATGTGAAGTCAGTCCTATTGTATGGCTCTGAGACATGGAGAGCAACAAAAACAACAACCAAAAAGCTACATACTTTTATAAACGGGTGCTTGCGTAGAATAGAAGGACTGAAATGGTATGACAAAGTCACAAATGTGGAATTGATGACAAGAACCAGACAAGTGCCAGTGGAACAAGAGTTGAGAAGAAGACGCTGGCGATGGATAGGACACATGAGGAAACCTTTTGATAGCATTAAAAGGCAGTCCTTGTTCTGGAATCCACAGGGAAAGAGAGGCAGAGGTAGACCAAAAAACACATGGAGAAGAGAGCTGGAAACAGAGGTGAAAATGATGAGGAAAACATGGAAAGAACATGAGCGGATGGCACTGGACAGGAAGACTTGGCATGTATAAGTAAATAAATTAAGGGGCTGCAGTAAAACTGGTAAGGAATATAAGTTTATAAACTAATAAAACGGTATTGAATCAGTTTTACAAATAACAGTTCACATGAGACAAGGGACGTTTCGGGTTTTACCCTTCGTCAGCCACAAACAGGTGACAAAGACAAGAATTACTATATGTAATTCTTGTCTTTGTCACCTGTTTGTGGCTGACGAAGGGTAAAACCCGAAACGTCCCTTGTCTCATGTGAACTGTTATTTGTAAAACTGATTCAATACCGTTTTATTAGTTTATAGACTTGGCATGTGTTTGTTGAAGGCATATGCTCCTTGAGGAGCTAAAGGGTATTGATTGATCATCATTTTCCTTTTCGCTGGCCATGGAGCAACTGGCCCCCTTACAGGAAACCTGCACAGTGTTCCCATTGTCTTGCAGCAGTGGTTTCTGTGGTAATCTGTTTTACCTTAAGAGGTTGCCAACCCCATGTAAAAGTCATATCAGTCGCATGTACGACCATACCTGCGGAAGCAGTCGGACTTTTCTATCTCATAATAGACACCTGGGAAATACAATAGTTTTTGAGGTAAAATTAAAAAAACTTTAAAATATTTTTAAAAAAAAAAAGGGCCTTGGGACCAGGAACCTAAAAGAAATATTGTGCGATCATTAGAAGTTCAAAATGACATTCAATATTAGCTGTTTGTATAAAACATTTGGTTCGTTTCTTATGTGACAGCAACTGCATAAATATTTCATCATTGATTCATTCATTGATTCATTCATTGATTTATTCATTGATTCATTCATTGATTCATTCATTGATTTATTCATTGATTTATTCATTGATTCATTCATTGATTCATTCATTGATTCATTCATTGATTTATTCATCTCCTTTTTTCTCTCTACGAAGCATAGAACAACCACCGCAGCTAGTGCCCCCCCTCTTTGCAAGAAGCATGCTTTAAAGCGCTGCTTCTGAAGTAATGGTTTCTGTAGCAATATGTTGTACATAATAAGGTTGTCAACCTTATGCGTAATCTCATATTAGTGTCCTCTTGCGACTTGCCTCAGGGAGAATCTGCAGTCTTTGGTTGTTTGTCTTCTCAGTGACACCCGAGATCTACACGGGGCATCATTGATGTTACTTTAAATAAATGTTGTCAGCTTATCAAGTTGATCAAAGCACTGCCCATACTTAAATGGAACTTCTTAATCAATTAAATATAAGCTCGCACGTCCTCGCATCTTTTTGCTCCATATGTGAAATCTTCTCATTCTTACATTCACATCTTGAATTATTCTATTTAAAAAACCCAATTTTATATGCATTTATTACCCTAATGACACTTGTTACTCACACTATCAAGTCCGTCTCTTCGTGTTTTAGCAAGCATTTTTGAAACGTTCAAGGGCACAAACTCTTGACACAAGAGCTGCATAAGAATGTCTGTCATAGATTTAACTTAGTTTAGAACTTCAACAACATGAATTATATTCCGTTCCCATTCGTTAAATCTTTACTTGAAGTCATATTCAATATCCAAAAAGAAAAATTAAAAGTCCAACAAATTTCCCTTTTGGAAAAAGTCGCCCGGAAGCTCAATAGTAAAGTTTAAAAAAAAAGGAAAAATGCGGGGAAAGGGGAATCCTAGGAAATAGACACAGCTGAGACAATATGGACAAAAGAGGGCAGTCCAAGAGGAATAATATGGACTACGTTTTCTACATTGGAAGATCTGGAATATGCAGATGACATTGCACATCAACACATCCAGGAAAAACCGGATAGACTTAATAAGTATAGTCAGCAGGTGGGCCTGAACATAAATCTGAAGAAGACAGAGGTCATGACACTCAATGTGAGCAACCCCGAGCCCATAACAGTAAGGAATCAACAACTGGAACAGACAGACACCTTCACATACCTAGGATGCATAGTAACACCAGACGGCGGAGCAAGCAAAGACATCAACATCAGAATGAACAAAGCAAGAACAGCCTTTTTTATTCTAAACAGCATCTGGATGTCCTCTCAGTACAGCACAACGACAAAATTAAGATTATATCAGAGCTGTGTGCTTTCTGTGCTTCTCTATGGTGCGGAATGCTGGAGAGTGACAGAGAAAGAAATGTCGAAATTGTCCTCTTTACACACAACCTGCCTAAGAAAAATACTCCGAATCTTTTGGCCGAATACCATCACCAACCAAGATCTGCTTACTCGGAGCAAGCAAGAGGACATGCACACCATCATAGCTGGCAGACGCTGGAGTTGGGTTGGCCATGTCCTCCGAAGAGACCCCGATGCCATCATAAGAACAGCTTTGCTATGGACCCCTGAAGGAAAACGAAAGAGAGGCCGACCAAAAACAACTTGGCGGAGGACTGCGGAGGCTGAGATGCAAAAAATGAACCAGAGTTGGGGCACTGTACGAGGGATGGCCACCGACCGAGCAAAGTGGAATCAATTTGTTGCTGCCCTACAAGACGCCACCAGGCGTGATGACCACCGACTGTTTTGACGGTCGGTGGCTAAGGATCAAAGAAGAAGAAGAGACAATATGAGTGTTAACGTGCAGCATCAATCACGCACATGGAACCTACAGGGGAGGGGATAAAGGCGAAAACCTAAAAGTACACAGAGAAGACATACTAAGACAGACTTGAGAAATGGGAGAATCTTGCAGGAATACAGATAAATAAATCCCAGCAGAGACTCACCTGACGTCTCCGGTGTAAAAATCATTTCGTGAACATAAACAGCGTTGTCTGTCTAATTGACTGATCTATGATTTACTTGTGTGTTTCTCGTTCTTTGTACTTTTTTCACGCTGAAACAACAAAAGTGATAGACTAAGATTAATTTTGATTGATAGAAAGCACTAATAAGCAGTAATGTGCATTCTTAGACAAAGTCATGTGCAAAACATTCTTGTACCGCGAGGAACTCCCACGCACGTGAAGATAACTGAGTTCCAGTATTCGTAACATCTCTTATTCTGGAATTCCCAGGTAAAAGAAATAAAAAGGTAATGACAAAAATCTAAACAAAAACAAACAATGACAAAATGACATATAGAAAAGAACTAACGACAGTAAAAGATGCATCGAAAGTGACAAAGACCTTTAACAACGTGATAAAAGTTGGCGGCCAAGATCTTACGCTAGGCAATATTTCATATTTGTCACTACAAATAATATCTCCTCTCATTGCCTTGCAGTATGTGGTCAAAAGATTTTTACATTATGACATAAACAGTTTTCTGGAAATTCTTCTTCTTCTTCTTCTTCTTACCCTCTCAGACGTCTACTTGAATGTTTTCAAAGAAAGCAGTAGTCAGTTTGGGGCTATTTGAATCTCCGTAGAGCTTTTCCACGAATGGTACTGGTGTCGGCCATATGCGCTTTCTCTGTTCCGCATATGTTGGGCAACTTTGAATCAAATGTTCAGCAGTCATTTTATCAGTGCCACAGTTACACTGATTGATAGTTCCTATCTTTAGCTTGTTGAATAGATGGTATCTCATCTGTTGTGGCCAGTGCGGAGTCTGAAGATTTTCCCTTGTTCTCTTCTGTTGAGCTGGTAGTATGCATCATTTTGTGTATGAACTGGATGCTCTACATCCCATTTGTTTCTGTATCTGATTCTGATTAAATTCTTTGCCTCCTCGAAAGTCACGCTTGCATCAGACATAGGTATTGATGGAAAAGACATATGAATACTCAGTAACCTTCATTGGGAACAAACTGCCATAGTAAGATCTGGCAGGTATTACTAACCATATATAGACGTAAAAAGAGGTGTCAGACAAGCTTATGTACTGTCCCTCTGCCTATTTAATATCTATAGAGAAAAATAAAAAATAAAAAAATGCAAGACATGCCAAGAATGAACATCAGTGGAAGATCAATAGACAACCTTAGATAAGCTGATTTTGTCGCTTTGTTAGCTGAAAGTGAACACGGATTACAAGAACTAGTGAATCAAGTAAACAGCATCAGTCATGAATATGTATTCGGCATTCGGCATTAAAATTGAGAAAATGGAAACAATAATAATTAGCAAACCATTAATAAGCCAACATTAAAGATAAGCATAAATGGAAAAGTCTTGGCCAAAACTAGATTCAGTGACAAAAGACAAACGCACACATTTCAATAATTAACTCAAGAATTAAAACTGAAAATCATCAAAAGTTATATGAAGTATTCATTACTGTACTGTGTAGAAACATGCACAATGAACAATCATTTAGAACATAGAGTTGAGGTGTTGAGATGTGAATATAAAGCACAACAGACCAACCACATGTTTGTCTTAATATCTGATTACATGAACAGAAAGACCTGCTCTCTGCTAGACCTCTACACCCCGTGGAGTAGAAGAGGATTGACTACGAAACTAAACGAGATATGGATATATAGAGAAATGGGGCGCGTCTCGTGGAGGGAGAAGAGAACAGATAAAGAGATCCTGACAAACTTGGGAATGAAAAGAGAATGAAGGTGTGTCGCAGAGAGATTTATGATTAATAAATTTCTATATCTTTTCTTTATTCTACCCGTGTCTTCTACTTTAGTATCGCTCTTTTATCCTTTCTTTTTTTCGCATTCGTCTGATTGTGAAAAAAAAAAACTCTTCCATTCATACCTTCGCCTGTCTCTTTTCTTATTTAGCAACGCATTTTATTGCTGTTAAGCTAAGTTCGTGAGGAGACCGAATAGTGTGAAATTCGTCTCGACAGACATGGGATGGCAGACATATCGTCTAACATTTTCATCTGACACGGCGCTCTTGGTTAAGTTTCTCGGTGTTAGGTGTGAGAAGGCGCCAAGATGCATCACTGGGAAATGACCAGAGGTAGCTGTAGGTGTTAGAACGAGCACTGGCAGTTTTATTGCTGGCGCCTGAGTTAATGTGAAGTGTTAAGACGGGACGCATTTTCGGGTTTTTAAGAATGGCGTGCATCCTTTGTCCGTTTTCATATATTAAACCCCAGTAGTTAGACTTCAGGCATTCAGTACTCCTAAGTTGCAGTAGACGGATCGCTCGTGCTAGAGTATAAGCTTGTATATCGAAGTTTCTTAGTTTTCTCGACAATTTTTTGCCGAGCTTCTAGAATACCTATCTAGTGAATAAATTCTAGTTTCGTGGTAATTGCCGTAGTTCTGTTTGGAGGTAATATTATATCTAGTATTTTGTGAGTGATTTAAGTGGTAAATCGCCTTTTTTATTTTCACTAGTTAGATTTCTGTGCAAAGGGATTAAATTATAAGTCTGTTATATTCTCTAGTTACTGCGTTACAGTGGAAAGCAGAATAAATTATTATTTCTAGCTTAAACTCATACAGCTATAAATAAAATTTAATTAAATTGCTGGTAACCAGTCCGAGTATATTTTAAACTAACTTATAACTGCACTGATTCATCATTGAGTATTCACAAAATACGTATGTATTTCTAATTCATGATGATTGATTTTTAGGAATATTATATTTTACGCGAGGATAGGAGGTGTGTATAATATTGTGGTTAAGTATTTTGTACTTTTCTCTTCCTTATACAGTTTTGGGTCAGCCCAACTTTTTACCAGCGGTTTTAGTACAACTGAGAGAAGAAACATTTTTTTATCTTTAACCACGTGGGTTTACAAGTTAACACCTGTCTGGCAGTGTGTGTGCCTCCAGAAATAGACAGAGTACAAATCTCACTAACGGTTTTGAAGACTAAATGCCAATACTGGGCCTTTGAGCCAGATTATATTTCTTCACAAACTCTCAGGTACATGCAGCCCTGTGGCGAGAAAAATTACAAAACATTAACATTCCGACATTTTGACTAATTGTGGTGTGACCAAATTAAATTTCTATACTGAGAGAAGGCACCGACCTGACATTCCTAGGTACTGGAAAACCTAAGCTATTGACACTGTGCTCGCTGTTAACTTTCGTGCCTGGACAATTTTAATGTGACATAAACAGATATCCTAAATAATAATATCCAAGGAAACGTTCCCTGAAGTAGTGAATTCAACCTGTCTTTGCGGAGCCTTTTAGTAATTCATTACCTTATATGTATTTTCTATGCTTGATATTAACATTTATGTGTTGTGGTAAGTTTTCCTTATGTTAATAAATTTACATAAACTCTATTCAAGCGTGTCGGTCAGCTCGTTCCAAAATATCTATATTTCATCGTTATAGTTTTTCCACGTCTGTGCGTCTAACTGTCGTCACTTATGTGTGTGTGTATGTGAGTGGAGATATATATATTTAATATATATTTTTTTTAGACTGTCTGACTCCTCTAGATCTGTTGTAGAAGATAGGCTGAAAGAGAGAGAAAATTCTCGATTTCAGGGACAGACTATTAATTTCTCCATCACACTCGTGGAAATCTATTTCTATTATTATCTCTCACTGTTTCTATCGCTTATTCAAGTCTATTCAGAAGGGACCAACCCACGTCTTAATTCCCCTATCACAAATCTACGACAAGGTGGTCAAAAGTAGACAGGTAAAATATGTTGGCCATATAAAGATACATAATACCTTGCTGGTGACCGTGATGGAAAAAAGGGTTGAAGGCAAACGTGCCAGAGGAATACAGCGCTTTATGTGGGAAGCTAGCATCAAGAGATAGACAGGTGTGACGATACGTCTACACGTGTTCTTTTGGTGGCTCTCTCACACCTTTAGCCACTACGGCAGTAGCATTTCTTCTTATTAATTTTCTCTCTGATCGCTTTTATTTGGCATTAATTGTATGTTCTTTCATTCATTATTTTACTCTCTATGCCGGATCTAGTAGGGAGAAGTCTCTATCACTCCACTCCCCTACGGAAGTATCTGCTATGAGACTATCTTTATCTTGTTTACTTCTCCTCAAACGTGTTTACGTTTCGCCAGGTAATTACACCTGTCAGCGATAATACGCTTATCAATCGACTCAGTCGCCGGCCACCTTTGATGGGAGACGATCCTCGTTTAACACAATATGGTCTCGTACGAGGATGAATAGGTAGCCAAGATTGTCTGTCTGGATTGCCGACTACCGTGTCTGTTTGTCGGGCAGATTACACAGGTGGTAGATTCGTTTATCGTTTCACGGGACCATCCCTGTGTGTGATTATCACAATAATCTGTCTGTGTCGTAGATTTTGATAGGGGAATTAAGACTTGGGTTGGTCCCTTCTGAATAGATTAGAATAAGTGATAGTCACCGTGAGAGATAGTAATAGAAAATAGATTTCCACGAGTAAGGTGGTAGAATGTGGTAGAGGCTGTCTCTGAGATCGATAAATCTTCTCTCTCTCTCACCTATCTTCTACGACAGCTTTAGAGGAGTCAGACAATCTAAACACACACACATATATATATATATATATATATATATATATATATATATATATATATATATATATATATATATATATATATATATATATATATATATATCTCTATCCACTCACGTGCACGCACATACAATTGACTACAGTTGGACACACAGACGTGGGAAAACTATAACAATGATTATATAGATATTCTAGAACGAGCTGACCAACACGCTGATTTCGATTTAAGGACAGTTTAATTATCAATATAAACTTCCACCACAACACATAAAATTACATCAAGCATATACAAAATAGTCAAAAAAATCAATGAATTGCTACAAGAAAAGATAGACCCGCAGTTATGATCTTCCCTCGATGTTTAGCCCACAGTCCCGTTAGGAGAAAGATGATAGCTCAAAGAGTCACAGATACATATGATTTGGGTCTAATATTTTCCCCTTTTGAAGATATGGACTGACTTTGATAGCAGTATCTATTATAAGGAAAAATATAGTTTAGCAACCAAACTTGCATAAGGAAAGTTACAATTGTGAGTGAATCAACAAAGAACATCCCTCAGTCTACTTTCACTCGGTTCTTTCATCAGGGCCCTGTCGTGCATTTCTCACTTTCTTACCCTATAACTTGCTGTTGTTCACCGTCTGGCGCACGCTATGACACAATCTGTTTTATCGTTTGGTGAAGCAAATACCCAGCTCTGCAGGTCTTGGTTTCATCCAATTTGTCCGGGGAGCGTTCTCTTCAGGCGATAAGTTTATTCAGATTTTAAGTTAGTGTCACTTTATCAGTTAAGGTAAGAATTGGTGTAAGCGGGTTCACTGTGTCAGAATCACGAGGTTTCCACTACTTAGGGAAAAAAGTCAGGTTTGTAACTTTCGAGAAAGGTAGCCTTCTTGGTCACACCACAAGTTGACAAAAATTGCGGAAAACGTTACTGTTTGTAATAGTTTACTTGCCACCAGGCTGCACTGTACTTAAGTTTTCTCAGGAAGAATCAAAATCAGGCGCAAGAGGCCCGTTATCTCATTTAACCGTTAAAGTACTCGTAAAGATTTTGCACCAAGCCACTCTAAGGTAAATGTTTTAGTTCTTCACAGATATCACTCATACGTACTTAACGCTGGCAAAGTTTTGGGTTACCCCCAGTATTCACTGAATAAAGGAAAAACACATATAAATAATTATACATACTAGGTACTCGTTATAACTTACATTTTTAAACTGCAAGCGTACAGCTTGACTTATCCTTTAAACTTTCCCGTGAAATAAGTTATATTCATAAAATCATCAATCATCATGAATTAGGAATACCTACGTATTCCGTCAACACCCATGAGGCATCCAGCATTTATAAGTTAGTTAAAAAAATTATTCTCGTCTGATTATTTAACAGTTAAATTAAATTCATTAATAGCCGACTGAGTTTAAGCTAAAAATTATAATTTATTCTGTTTTCCACTGTAACTCATCAGCTAAAGAATATAACAGACTTATAAATTATTCACTCTGCACAAAAGAACTCGGGAAATAAAATAAGCGATATAACACTTTGAACACTTCGAAAAATACTAGATATAATATATATTATAATATTTACCTCAACACAGAACTACTAAGAACTTAAACCACTTCGACCAAACTAAATGCCATCTCTATTAACAGAGATTCTTAGGAATCGAACGAAGGCTTGTTCTAGTCTTGACTGCGAAGTTACTGAGTGAATTAAATCTCAAACTCTCGTTTTAGATATAGGAAACATACACAAAGGATGTGCCCTATTTCCAAAACCACGCAATCTCTCGTCTTTCCTAACACTTACGTTCCTTAGACGCTGGCAATAACATGCCAAACCTTGCGTTCACACCTTACGCCAAAACATGCTGGGGAGCGTGAGTGTCATCTGAGAAATGTTAGACACTCTGTCTGCTCTAGCAAACATGTCTGGCGCGATTCACACCTCATCGAGCTACTCAGCCAAGGAAACTCGCGTGTCAGCTGAAAGTGCAGACAAACGTCTGCTAGTATGTCTGAGATAAGCGAAAATCACAGTTTCGTCCACTGACATCTAATGCAATAGAATGCATTTTAACGCTCTCCCGTCTCGTGTAGAGACTGACACGTTATGTCATAAATGCGTTTACCAGTATGAGAAAGAAAACGGTAAAGTTGAGAATGGGGAAGAAAATATTTTTCGCAAACGAATGGATGCGAAAAATACCGGAAAAGGGTAAAGAGTGATAATAAAATAGAGGACACGGGTGAAGAAAAGAAGAGAATATAGACAATATAATGATCATAAAACCTCTGTGACAGTCTGGAGAGACAATATTCGCGATGGGTAGCATCTGGACATCAAATGAGTTCACAGATGGTGTTTATGAGTTATGCACAAGATGCCACCTGAAATATTCCCGCATGATTAAACAGAGGTCACGCATGGATTATTAAAACTAATATTTTAAAACACGCGAGGGGATATTTTAAATTAAACACCCCAACCCACGTAGTGCTAGAGAGATGTGATTGGTTTGATTTAAGAGCCGGAATTTACAATGAATTTCATTGGAAAGTTCGGCGGAAACACAATCTGTGATTTGATCTGAGAATGAGAGATAAAATCTAGCGACAGTGACACAGAACAGACAGCTTCGCAACTTCATACGAGCAGCTCCCAGAAAGCCAGAAAGAGAAGAATCGGACCTAGAATTCCATAATTATAAGTGACAGATCGAGTATTGGGCAAATATGGCATTTACAAGTAAACTCGCATTTTTAATACAAGACTGTAAACTTAAAAGAACCAGGACTTCAATTACCAAGACTGGAACCTAGGAATTTGACCACAAGTCATAGAGGAATTAAATAAAAGTTTTCCCAGGCCAGTGATTTCGCAGAACACCCGCCGTCAGAGGAATTAACTCTAATTTCCAGACCTAAGTGATTTCGAAGCTTCTAATACAGAGCTGCGTCCATTCGAAACTGTGCAAGGAGATTGTGTATAACCCAATTTGGGGTAAGTTGTGAACATTTCTTTTACTTCTTCTTCTTCTTCCTCGTTCGCTCTGAAAAGGACGGTGGTTGCGTTGTGTCTGTTTACGCCGTAGCTGTGATATCTGCACCTTTCGGTCGACACATCCGACTTCAGCACGGCATTTTTTGGGACCGGGTTTGCCTTCCCTCTTCGATCCGTACTCGCTCAGCCAGACTGCACTGCTGCAGACTGTTTCCAGGACCACCACGTGGAGGTGCAGTACGGTCTTGGTCAGCTCTGGTTCGCTGACCCTGGTGCAAGCAGTCAAGCTATGGGTCGCTGACTGCATTCTCTATTGCTGCATCGTTTGGTCCCATTTCTTTTACAAATGTGAATTAACATGTTTCTTGCTAAATGGTTATATATGTGAGGCTGGCAACCTCAACATACGAAAAAAATATATTAATGAACCACTACAGCAAGCGCTGGTAGTTGTTTCTGGCTAGTCGTGCGGGAAAACCCGACAGCAGAGGTGACCCCAGACTCCGACTGGAGCAGTGATGAGTGATGATTGTATCACATGTGCCTCAAATGTATCATATCATTTTGTGTGATATGTGTAACTTGTTAATGTTAGTTCAGGCACAAATCATTATTCGCGCTGTCCAGACACAATTTCCCAGGTAATCCCCAGAGGAATAGTGGTGATTTCTATTCATCTTTCCTGAGTTGCACTGTGTATTCTCAAGAATTTAATTCTTCTGAGAGATTAACATTGGTGGGTGGCCAACGAGAAGATGCGCCTGTTAAGCTTCCAAATCAGTGTACTTAGCAGAGGCATTTTGTTCTTTCTATTTTGTCCAAAAGTTCGTGGAACAAAACTAGTTGTGAGTAAAAAGCAGGGAATCAACACCAACCGCCTAAATCGGACAAGTTGTGTGAAGAAGTGCCCTCATCACCAAGCAGTGACAAAAATCACAGCTGCAGGACTCACTTAAACGTTAAGTGCTTATAAAAAGGCACCAGCAAAAAGGACATAATTTTTCTGAACTATATCCTCACCCTAAATCTCTGTAAAGAGAAAAATTGATTCCAATATAAAAGTCACCAGCAGATTATTTATTTTAAACTGTTAATACTAATTGATTATTAAATTTGTTACCTGTTGTTTGAAAACTAAACAATCATAGTCGATTCAATTTTTTTATACAAGGGGATTGACATAAGTCTTGGGCCTGACCATGAAGGAGTCACAGGAGGAAGATGAAACTTGGCACATTTAAAGTTCATCATATTTGCACAGAATGCGTAAAGTACGTGTTTGTTTCTTCAATGGGTTTTCCTGCTACGGTGCACGGCGCAATGTGCCCTATTGACCGGATCTGCGGCTCCAAAGATTTGACAAAACAGTGGAAAAGAAGGAGGCCAGAGCTGTGATAAAATTTCTGATGTTTCAGGGAAAAACACCTACAGAAATACACAGGGAGATGGAACCAGTGTTTCGTGATTCTTGTCCTTCATTTACTTCGGTAAAAAACTGGTGTCAACAGTTTAAGTGCGGCCGCTCAAATGTTGCTGATCTGCCAAGATATGGTAGACCAACCTCAGAGTGCAACGATGAAAATGCAACAAGAGTGAAGAAAATCATTGACCAGGATCGAAAAATGGCAATTGTGGAGATAGCTAGTAGAGTAAAACTAAATGAAAGAACAGTTTATAGAATTTTACACAACAGACTGAACATGAGAAAAGTGTGTGCACGCTGGGTTCCACGACTGTTGACACGTGAACATAAGCAAACGAGGGTAAATTGCTGTCAACAGTTGCTCAAAAAGTGTCAGGCAAAAAATTTTTTGGAGACCATGGTGACAGTAGATGAGACTTGGGTACACCATTATGACCCCGAATCCAAAATTGCCAGCATGCAATGGAAAACCCCGGGCTCCCCAACACCTGTCAAGCCAAGGGCGCAGAAATCTGCAGGAAAAGTGATGCTGTCTGTTTTTTGGGACGGCAAAGGTGTCATTTTGAAAGATTATCTGCCTCGTGGCAACACAGTTAATGGACAGTACCATGCAGATCTTCTCACAAAACTAAGAAAGGTTGTGACCAGGAAACGAGGGATAACGCGCACTCAAAATCTTCCATTGCTTCAAGACAACGCGCCCTCTCACAAAGCACGGCTTATGCAGCTAGCAGCCAACGATTTGAATATTGAAATTCTTCCACACCCACCATACTTTCCAGATTTGGCTCCATCAGACTTTTTTCTATTCCCAAATCTTAAAAAACAGCTAAAAGGAAATCATTTTGACAGCGAAGAAGAGCTTATACTGGCATGTGATGACTGGTTTAGTTTGAAAAATAGGGTGTTCTACTCCCAAGGTCTTTTCAAGGTCAAGCAGAGATGGCAGAAGTGAGTCAATTCAGACGGTGGCTATATTGAAAAGGAATAAACACTATGCAAAATTTCAGCTCTCTGTGACATGTCCTTCATGGTCAGGCCTAAGACTTATGTCAATCCCCTTGTATGTATGAAAGCAAACGTAGGAGCCAGAACAATATATATATATATATATATATATATATATATATATATATATATATATATATATATATATATATATATATATATATATATATATATATATATATATATATATATATATATATATATATATATATATATATTTACATCTAAACAGAGCTATACCATTATAAGGAATTCGCTGAATTATCTCAGCTATGGGCTTAAACGGGCTAAAAAACCATTGCTTAATCCTTCACAAAAGGCGACGGACAGATATAAGTTAACCATTGCCCATCCCTATGCCGCATGATTCTTAACTTCTGAATTATCTTCGTAAAGAAGCGCCATTACACTTCTATCTACATCTCTGCCAAGAGTAAACTTGAGCAAAGATAAACACCTTTATCGACCCATTTAGATACTCTTGAGTTTTGGCCACTGTTGGACCCCTACTGTAAAGCAGGGGAGGCAATCCGTGACAACAGGGAAAAAGTCTATCAGTGGGCACCATCAAGATAAGAGACAGAAGAAGCTGGAGACCCATTACAGCCGACCTTAGCTGTGGAGATGGCACCTCATGATGATGAGTTTAGTAGTGTTGCGAGCTGCAATGAATTTTTTAATATGCCTCTACCTAGCTACTGTTATCATTTGCACCACACTATTCATATGATGCTGTAATATATTGGTACCGTATATGAATTAAACCTAATAAGGGGCCGTTCACAAATTAAGTAACGCAATTTTTGACATTTTCAGCCACCCCCCCTTCCGCCTCGTAACATGTGCGTAATAAAAACCCACAACATTTCAGAACAAACCCCCCGCACCAAAGCGTAACATCTCGGCAACCCCCTCCCCCTTTTTGCGTTGCGTAATTTGTGAACGGCCCCCCAGACTGACTCGGCAGTTGATATTGCGTCTCATTTCTTTAATGTGAGTTGGTGCCTCGCTGTTGTTGTGATTATACCCCTGGACAAGTCTGACACAGCAAGGTCTAACTGGATGACTGTTGTGATTGTTAAGACCTGGACAAGTCTGACACAGCAAGGTCTAACTGTGTGACTGTTGTGATTGTTAAGACTTGGACAAGTCTGACACAGCAAGGTCTAACTGTGTGACTGTTGTGATTGTTAAGACCTGGACAAGTCTGACACAGCAAGATCTAACTGTGTGACTGTTGTGATTGTTAGGACCTGGACAAGTCTGACACAGCAAGGTCTAACTGTGTGACTGTTGTGATTGTTAAGACCTGGACAAGTCTGACACAGCAAGGTCTAACTGTGTGACTGTTGTGATTGTTAAGACCTGTGTGCCCGTGTCAGGTATAATTTATAGTAAGTGTTTCAACTGCTTTGTACTGGCAGTTTCTTTAAATACCCACTGGGGGGGGGGGGGGGGGGGGGGGGGGGGGGGAGAGAGAACATCCTCTACAATTTTAACCCGGAATGTAGAATAGCCTTGGTCTGTTCACCAATTGATTCAGGAAAGCGATTTAGAGATGACGTTGGTGGACGATTTCTCAACAACAACAAAACCCCAAAAAATTGACGACCAACATTGATGTATAAGTTTTTATTTAAAGTGTTGGAAAAATGCTTCCTTAATATTGATTCCATTGCCTCAGCAAAAGGAACAGTGTGGTGTAACATGTTTATACGGCTTTTCTCTTGTGCCGATAAGTTACTTTTAAGTGCAATCGTTAAAAGTTGTAGGCTGAATTTATATTACGGTGTCGATGAAGTTGGGTCTTACAAAAAATCCAGCCGGTGAGCAATACCTGTCTACACGAATAAAAACAAACATTTTACGAATCAGTTGAACAAACAGCACAAAAAGTGTCACAAGGCTGTACTCGCATTCTTTCAGAACGTAAAGGCATCCACTAGCGGAATAAGATTGTATATATTGTATTGACGTCGCAACTAGAACGGAAATAAGCTTCGTCGGGGAACCAACCGTGGTTATTAACGGCGAGGTTGTAGGCCGAATATTGACGAAGTAAATCATAAAAGACTACTTGCGTATCTTTGTTAACGTCAGTTAGTGCTTACTGTACATGAATTTACCAAGGATAAAAATGTTAAGAGCCTTCGAAGCCTGCTTGAAGTAAATGGCTATTTGCAAACCAAGTTCATGAGTCAGCTGTTTTACAGATGTACCCGATTCTACGAAAGCACTTCGTGCACACGTGCAGTATTTTCAGATTAGTAACAAACCTCTCAACATGCAATATTTTTTAAATGTCCATCACAGTACTGGTATGCTCAAACTTTTATTTTGTAACTAATCTCACAATTATCGATGATATTGGACTTTCATAACTCAAATTTCTATTTCTAAATCTTTATACTATATTTCAAGCTTGCAATGTAGGCACATGCTGCTAGGTTCTTTTAAATTGTTCATTCTGTATGAGCTGGTCGTTGTGCAGCGTTTACTGTAGATTCTGTAAATTTTAGTGTAATATTATTATTTGTTGTTGTTATTGTTGATGACACTTTTAACTTCTGACTAACTGATGTTGATGACACTTTTAACTTGTGACTAACTGATGTTGATGACACTTTTAACTTCTGACTAACTGATGTTGATGACACTTTTAACTTGTGACTAACTGAAATATTTTAATATTGAGAATTATTGTTTCCCTGCCTCTCTCAAACTACTCGTATTTCTTATTGAAGCTCGAAAACAAAACTATGTCTTATTTATTTATTTACTTATGTATTATTGTCTTTTCAAGTGCATCCGACGGACTAATGTTTTTATCAATATCAAGCCTTCGACTGAGCATGTACTCAAATAGTTTTGCCTTACACATTTCTAACCAATTACAATATACAGTTAAATTCTGATAAAAAGACGCTAGTGTTTATCTCATACTAAATCTAAGCAGAAGAGAAAAGAACATGTATCAGGGAACACTAGGTAAAAGGCAACTGAGGATTATCACTTCAGTGGCGCATCATTCCCGTAGTCAGTTATAACGGGATGTCACAAAATTAACCGTGATACAACGTTAAAATATCTCCAATGATACAACGTAGGGATAAAAACTAATGCGGAAGCTGCTAGAATACATGATCGCCCACGCCGCGGGTCATCACCCGCCATGGAAATTAAATTGTTAGACTTGAAGGCAAAACGGAACGGGATGAGAACGGAGATCAAAAGGAAAAATCTGACTGAATGCGTGCTTGAAACTAGCGAGGCTAAAAGGACGCAAATAGGTGGGGAAAGGAGGAAAAAGTCACGTTCCCCAAGTTGACATAAAGTAAAGAAATCGACAAAAGGGACCTTGGATATTATACGCCACAGTCATTTCTTGGACGCTTTTGCGATAACTTAGTCCGTTTATTTGAATGCAGTGATTCCAGAAGATTCTAGAAAATATTTGAAAAGTAACTTTTCTTAATAATAATGTTAGGAATATAAAACCTAGCTGGCCGGATGGCCCATCTTGAGCAGTGAAATAATATGCTTTCATTTATACAGACGGACAGATAATAAGAAAGATTTTGACAAAAGACTGTGTTGTTCATATCAGCGAGCGTCTGTATTGAAATAAAACATGTCACTAATTTTCAAAAAATTGTGGCCTTGAAGACGCAAGTGCTAAAATCTAGTTGGAATGAAGAGACGGGGTGGGATGGTGAATTGTGGCTAAAAATAACTTTAAAGGCGAAATTGTGTAGGGGAAGGCAGGGTTGGTTCAAAAAACAAGTGTGTTTTTTTGTGTGAAACGCAAGTAGAGACGGACGGACCAACAGACAATAAGGCATACTTGACTGAGGTATGACTGAAATGACTGTTTGGTAGGATATTTGAATTTGAAAAAAATAAAGGCAGTGATTGGCCATAGATGAATATATTATCGGCGCTCAGACGCGCATTTTGTGCCATTCAGTATAAGTTGTCCTAGTAGACACTAAAAATACATTAAACTCCCAGCAAGGATTATGAAGGACAGATCAAGTGTTGAGATCAGTGAAACATATCACCTATCCTATTCTATGGCTGTATTATGTCACCACTACTTTTTGGAATAGCTATTGATTGGGTTATGAGAAACTATACCCACAATGAACAATTGGGTATAAAATGGACAAATGGAAAATTCCTGGGGGACCTGGATTTCGCAGATGATGTAGCATTCTTAAGTTCAACACCAAGACAATCCCAAGAAGCAATAAATAATTTGTGTCATCTCTAGGTTAAAATTGGTCTCCAAATAAATGCCTCTAAAACTAAAGCTATGAACTTTTCTAACGAGACCTTTGATATCATCTTGAACGGGGAAAAACTACAGAAAGTTGAAAGTTTCAATTATTTAGGCAGTAAAATGACTCAGGATGGTGACACAACAAGAGAAATCCATACTAGAATTGCTTTGGCAGCTAGCGCCTTCAATAGATTATCTAACATTTGAAAATTACGATCATTGAATATACATACCAAGCTTCGTCTGTTTAATTCAAATGTTATCTCAGTGTTAACATACGGCTGTGAGAGTTGGAAAATAACAAAATCACTGGAGATCAAGCTGAATACATTCGAGAACAAATGTCTTAGAAAACTCATGAACATCAGTTGGAAAGAATTCAAGACTAATCGACAAATAAGAGAAGACTCTAGGCAGAAATATGTCTCCGACTATATAAGGAAAAGACGATGGTCATATATCGGTCATGTCCTACGAATGCAATACAACAGAATACCACTACAGGCGCTCACTTGGGTTCCTGAGGGTAAGCGGAAAAAAGGAAGACCAAAAGAAACACTCAGAAGAACAATAATAAGAGAAGGAAGAACGTTGGGCCTAAATAATGTGCAAGAGCTAAGAGGAGTGGCGTCACAACGAACAACCTGGAGAGCTGTTACGGTATATGATATTAAAATTCCTCCATACCCCCATCCTCGCCTTAGGGCCCCCATCCTTCGAGCCCCCTCCACTTGCACCCCCTCGCCTCCCACTGAATTACGCTCGGCGTTTCCGCATAAGCTCCACCAAGCGACGCACACCTCATGCCGGCCTCTACATCCTGCCCTCACCCTCACCCTACTCCGATACCTACACGCTCAGCCTACACTCGCATAGACTCTCCTCTGCCCCCCGCTCCAAAGGTAACACCAGTCCACACCGCTAATGTCCCCGCTCTTGACTATATAGCGCTCAGCGCCCACTGGAATTCAAAGTCCCACCCCTATAGCCTCCTCCTTTGCTGCTTCCCCCCCCAGCCCCACCCCAGCACCCCTTGTCTTCTCGCACAACTACCTATAGCCTCCACCGCCGCCGCGTCCAAGCGGCCTCCAAACACACACCTATACCGCAGCACCAAATCCCTCCCCCCACCCCGCCAGAAGACCCCCCACGCACCTCGATCATCGGATCACTCATCTTCCCCCACGCGCATCAACACAGTATTCCTTTTGATTATTCGGACAAGGGACACTGATCCAGCTGATCTACACAGTGTGTGATCCCTCACCCACGCCTCCTTTGATCTAGATATCTCTATAGCCCCTACCTCCTCCAGTCACCCCACACAGGACCCACCTCATCAACTATCGTCAATTTTGTGCTCCCTCCCATCATCTATCGCCATGCATCCTCACGCCGACTGCTTGACGCAGATCCGTCTATTTAAACACCTCCCAACTTCCTGTATCATACATCATCGTCAGATGAATTCAAGAGCGCGAGACCTACATCTCGTATAAAGACACGCATATCCCTCCTTTCACCCCCATACGTCACCCATCTCTGGTCAGCTTGTTCCCATAAATATACCTCCGCGCTCAATCTTTATCCATTCGCCATACCCCCCCCCACCCCCCCCCCCACTGTCCTTCCGCCACATCCCCCCCCCCCCCCTCCCCCCCCCCCCGATTCCCCCTTACTCTCCACCACCTAGACACCCAACACCCGACCCCATCCCCCGAAGAGCTGTCATCCATCTCGCCACACCTCCCACACACATCAGCCTTTTTCTCTTCTGTATGATTCATTTTCATATGTTTTCCATTTCTGATTAAAGATTCGAATCCGCTAAGACAAGCTATATAGATCGTCTTATCTATAACAACTGAGCACATGTGCTCATAGGAAATTTCTCTCATATCCTCGCTACCCTGGACCGCTCGACAATTTTACAAGGTACCCTCCCAACTTCCACCATGTTGTAAACAAATCCTGATAATGTTCCCGAAACAAATCACCTAACAAGAAGAAGATAGTCCTCTTCAACAGACTGGTGTTCATTGATTGGGACCATCGAAAAAAAAATTCGGAATTTAACAAATGTTTTAATGTGAAGGCAACGATCACATGAGATGCGGTCGTGATTCATCGACATGAAATCTCTGATCGCAGTACAACCTCACCAGTGTCTCCCACTGAATATCCCACCTTACATACCTACAAACGTGAATCTCGTCCAACACAACACACCGTGACGCAGATGTCTACCTCATGACTAATTCCCCAGCCTCCTCACGTCAGCCCCACCAGACCCATCAAGGCCTTGCGTACATCATCCTGCGGATCGTCACCCAAAAAAACCACCATGACACTACCAAATCTCGCTCAACGTCAATAAACACCCCCCTGCAACGTACTACTGCCTCCTCACCCAAGCCCAAGCCAACAACACCCACGACTACACGACAGACCCACTTTACCTTCCCACTCATACCCACACCATCTCACCCGCTCACGCCACCGCCGCTCGCACACCCCAACTCCTCTACGCCCCTCCCATCGTCCACGGCAGTCTCGAACCTCCCGCCAGCATCACCCCTCCCCACAGCACCTCATAGAGTTCACAGTGTGTTTGAGTTAGAGACCCACTCCCTCTTCAGCCGACACCGAGTCTAGAATGAATATCTACTACAGTGCTGCAGTACACAACTTTTGCCGTATGTATCCCATACTAGGCATGTCATATGTAATTTCTCATAGTATATCATGAGTGTGAACAAATTCCGCTGCCATCTCTTTCCATAGCTTTCAATCAACGTACTCTTAGCAAGCTGAGATAAATCTTAGATACGAGGCAATCAGAGATCATAGGAGCCAAGTGCCCCGCCACACAAACTCGAAATGAATGTAATTCCACACAACCATAAAAGTTCATTAAGCAGACCTGCAGTAATTTTCAGCATGGTGCCGCTCTCCTAATCTCTCGCCAATGCTGCCTGTAACTAATTTCAGGATCACTCTTCCTCCCTTATTCCCGCACCCGTCTTTAACCCGAATTAGCCACCCTTTGGTCGCGCCCCAAACCCACACTTCGACGGTTAGACACCCCTTGACATTCCTTCCCCCGCTCCCCCCCACAACCTCCCCCCTGCCAACCTCCGTTTCGGCCCGCCATCCAGCGTGTGATTAGGTTTGTTAACGATCCCAAGATAGATATTCTAGGTAGAATGTGTCATAATATATATATCCGATATTCAAAGCTATAGATGTTAATTAGATATTTGCATGATTACGTGTCATACCAGGTTCGATTGTCATAATAGTTTACTTCTCATCAATTACCACTCTCTGTGTCTCTTGACTCCTGTACAATGACTGTTGATGGCATACGCTAAATTGATTGGACATTAAATCCAGTATGTGTCTAGTACCCTGCAAAAGAGATACGCTGCGCGGGCCCGTCTCCCTGCTCCCGCTATTAGTCTTTGCTCAGCATCATATTTTATTAGAAAGAATGATTTATGAACGTAACTGTGTAACAATTGGAATATGTGACTATCAGTACTGAGACGCCACATCGCCGTTGCGCGCATAGGCGCACTGACTCGCTGAGTGCCTCCTCACTCGACTTATTATATCTTAGGTACATCCGATACAAAAGACATTTGTGTCGATCTCCTGCCTCCGCTCGTCTCGAGATCCATGTTTGTATTTTGTCAACGCGATCACTTTTCACAACCGCTCATATTTCGTCTAACCACCCCCCCCCCGCGCCACCTCCCCCGCACCCCGGACCGCAGATACAGAAATGCATACAAACCCACCCCACTCTACTCACCCACAACTCCGTCGATGCCCCTAGATCCCCCACACCCCCCCCTCCCCCTTCCCCCCACACACCCCCCCCCCCCCCCCCCACCCCCCACCCACACCCCCCCCCTTTACATTGTTTGTACCCTTTAGGTTGCATCATGTGTTGCTCTGTCCTAATAATATATTTATTGAATATTAATTAATTTTTATGATAATTTTGATGCAATAAACTCTATGTAATTTAATTAATTTTTTTTTTCTGAAACTTTATGCGGTGAATATCGGGACATTTGCATTATTATGCAGCTGGTTACTATTCTTTGTCCAAGAAAAGTAGCACTAACAATTTATATAATAGATGCCTAGGTCAACAATAATATTTTTAATATATTTATATTGAACAAAAATAAAAAAAATCTTAATAGCTACCTTTGAGGTAATAGACCAATTGTATATTATTTAATATACTTTTCTGGTACTAAGAGAGTGACTTAGTTACATTAAATACAAATATAATTATCTACGGAATTATACCCATCATTATTGGATGATTGAGATTAATTGCTGTGATATAATTATATTTTTTTTAACTTATATCATAACATTTTATGATTATAGTAATTAGGCTAGAGTACTATAATTGATTACAAAAATTATTGTTCTATTAGTTTGAACTATAGACATTAAGTTTCAGTACTATTTGTGATTACTTAATATTGGAATATTTCTATCGTTTTGCAGTAAGTATCATAAGTACTCTGAAGCTACTACTTGACTATTTTAATCAGTATTTATCTATACTATACTTTCTGATAAAAGTCAAAATGCGTACTATAGACCTTTTTCGTTAAGATTTGGTCGTGGAATATGGCCTATAAATCTCAAGAACTACTTCCGTCAGTTTGCTGCATTCTAGAAAGAACTGGAAAAATATGAAGAAAAGAAGAAGAGATAAGGGCTGCATTAATGAAAGTGGGGAGAAGAGGAAACAAAAGGCAGCATTAAAGAAAAGAGGATGCAGAACTTTGAGATGAAGCAAATTGCCAAGGAAACTAGTATTGAGCTGGAGATGTGACTCAAACGTGAAAGAGAAGAGCAATAGTAGACGAAGGACGCCAAACAGAACGAAGAGGAATATATTGAAACGAGAGGGAAATTATTTTACAACAAAGAAATGGAATTGGCAGCGTAAGAAATTGGAGAACAAGCAAGATTACAAGCCACAAAGTGTGATGCATACCAGAATAAGAACAGCACAAAATGGCTCTTCATCCCAGCATCACACATAACCATTTCTAGACAACTTTAAATTACCCTATTGTCCCAACTTGAACAGTCGACGTCACCTTTCATCCGTTCCTGGCAACGTTTTTGAACACAAGACTTGCAAACTCTACTACCGATTTGCCTGAAGAAGTCTGGGTACTCAAGTTAAATGAATTCTTGGTTGGAGAACCACTGACAGCTTCTCAAAATGCTGGACCAATCAATAAAATCGCAAATAAACATACCGGTGTGCTATTTATGGCGTCCTTGCTTTTACGAAGGATCTTTCACCTGGTACGAGGAACAACTGTTGGTTTGAAATTTAAGGGAATTTTACCTGAATCCCAAAAGATTTTGCAGGATTCATTGCGAACATACGCAATACATTTAATAGATGGGTTGAACTGGCAGAAGTCAACAAATCGTACGACAAATTAGTTGATTTACTAACGGCGGGATAAGGTATTATCTTCAGTTAGCCATGCCATTTTTTGCATATTTGCAGGAGCGTAAAACCAGGTACTATGGATTGAGTTTAGAAAAAATTTTCTTTAAACTACTGTTCGGCACCCCATCCCCGTGCATGCTAACCATTTCTAACTCCTCATTAACCTGACATAACACCTCTACCTGTGGCGTCCTAATATGGCCTACAATCACAATAATACACCAAAACCCAAAAAGACATCAAGAGTAGACAGTAAGCAGAATCCCAAAGAAATCACAATAGTTGAACTTTCAGAAAGGGACATAATAATGATGTTCAACCAATAAAAATGAGATTCAACAGAGGTAGGAATCACGAGATTCAGAAATTATTCACCCTCAAAAAACAAACTACCACAATATGTCAACATAACATTCATTTATTAATCGATCACATACTTCCCAATAATAATACGTAACTGGAATTGAGCTGGTATATAATCTATGGACTCGAGACATCGAGATAATAGTTTCCTATAGAGGAGACGACGAGATAATTCTAACAATTTTATACTCGGAATCGATCTCATTTCTCGGGGATCATCTCATATTACACAACATTAATACAGGGGCGGCAGTTACAAATAATACTACCCCTACTATTGCTCAGGTCCCACTTGACAATAATACAACACACAGTCCTTCTGCATGCAATGTTTTTGCTATTTAATATAAATGTGGGAAAATAGTTGCCAGCAATGCAATCTTATTTTTCAGAAGGCGAAAGAAACAGTGCTTAACTGCGGACATATTATACAACAGGTAGGTCTTGCAGTCAACGATGGAACAGGCCTACTAATTTTTAACAGGGGATTAGTTAATGGAATCCGTCGTCTCATGTGTTGAGGATTCGGGATCCACAACGATTGGTGTACGACAGTCGCTGGTACATCCCGGCTGTGCAACTTTTGCAGGGAATATGTCCGTTGCATGACTTTTGGTCTTGGGGAATCATAAACTTAAATAGAGTTTTACCCCACTGCTATTACTCATGTTAACCCTCCTCTTTCACAGGGAACGTAAAAGTATGTATGCTAAAAAAGCCTATAGCTGATTTGATGGTTGGTCGTATACACGGCAGTAAAGATTGTACTCCAGATGAGATTATAGAATGGGAGAAACATAACCTATGCACTGGAAACGCCGTGACGACTAGAGCGCAGACTCAACTCATGGAGAAAGTTGATGATAATAAAATGGATGCAGACAACCAAGAGGAATTTGTAATCAATTCACCTATTGACAGGGAAACATTTGCAACCAAACAAAAAGAGGATAAATCTTTAAAAAAAATTTTTAAGTTGGTTGAATAAAGTTGACAATCTATCCTCAGGTAATAATAACAAACATTGTTTTGTTATTAAAAATGACATATTGATTAGATGTCTTAATGACAAATCACAAATGAAACAACAAGTTATGGTCCCATATACTTTTAGACGGTACATTCTTCAACATGCACATGACTCACATTGTGCTGGACATATGGGATATACTCGAACACGATCTCGAGTACTGTCTTCATTCTTTTGGCCAGGGGTGTCAAGAGATATTTCGCAGTATGTACGTTCCTGTACTACATGCCAAGAAGTGAAAGCACGTGGAGCTTTTCACACGGCGCCTATTCAGGCTTGCGATATCTCAGTGAGACCTTTTGACAAAATGGCAATAGACATTATTGGTCCATTGCTACCATCGGCCAGAGGACATAGATTCGTCCTTACGTGCATTGATTTGTGCACACGATGGCCAGAAGCTATCCCATTAAAGACCACCACTACCACAGATGTAGCTGATGCACTACATCTCATCTTTTCTAGAATAGGGTTTCCTAGAAAACTTTTATCAGACCATGGGTCACAGTTTATATCTGACACCATGAAGGAAGTCATGAAAACTTGGGACATTGACAGGAATTTAAGTAGTATTTATCATCCGATGAGTAATGGTGCGGTTGAAAGACTTAACCGTACACTTAAACAACTACTACATAAGGTTACTGCTAAGCACCCTCATGACTGGGACAGAGCACTCCCAGCTGTTCTATTTGCTTATCGGTACCGCATGAACAAACTGGCTTCTCTCCCTTTGAATTAGTTTTTTGGTGCTCCCCCAAGAGGTCCTATGGGACTAATAAAAAACTTATTAATTGACGAGGAGATGACTCAGGACACTCAGTCATCTTACGAGTACGTAATTAATCTTCGGAAGAACATTATTGAGTCTTGCCAGTTGGCAACAGCTTCTTCTGAGGCTGCAAAAGCTAAGGCTCGATCTCTACACAATAGGTCTCGACGATTACGCCAATTATTCCCAGGCGACGAAGCTTATGTATTACTTCCTCACAATAACAATAAATTATTGATATCTTGGAATGGTCCTTACAAAGTCATTGATAAAATTTCCGACGTTGATTACGTCTTAGATATCAAGGGACACAAAAAGATATTTCATATTAACATGCTCAAGCAATTTCATACACGTCCTGAACACTTACAGTCAATTTTTCATGAACTAGATGACAACACAGTAATCCACTTGTCATTATACTAACTTATCTGTCATCCAGGAAGAAGAATCTTCTTTTCCTGAGGTACAGTTACCGTTACCTGTACCAGTAGTTCAACCTACTGAATCTTGGCGGGATGTAACCATCTCTTCAACGGTTACACCGCAACAGCGTCTACAGATTGCTAATCTATTACAATCTTATCCAGATGTGTTGACCGACGTCCCGGGTCGCACATCGGCTATCAGTCATGACATTACTCTCAATGATGATACACCTATTCGTGTACATCCCTATTCTGTTCCTTTACATTTCCTTGCTAAAACTACTAAGGAACTTGAACAGATGTTGTCTCTGGGAATCATTGAGACTAGTAATTCGCCATTCTCTTCTCCATTAGTGATTGTCCGGAAGAAGGACAATAACATTAGACTATGTGTTGATTATAGAAAATTAAATGCTAAGACTATAGTTGACAGCGAACCACATCCACTTATCGACGACTTACTGCCACGTCTATCCAACGCAACTATATTTAGTAAGATAGACTTAACTAAAGGTTATTGGCAGATACCACTGACCGAAAAGGCTAAGTACTACACCGCATTTTCCACTCCACAAGGTCTATACCAGTGGAATGTGATGCCTTTTGGGCTTGTTAATGCGCCAGCTACCTTCATTCGCCTGATGCGACAAATTTTATCAGGTAGACCAGACGTTATTACATATATTGACGACATATGCTTGTTTAGTTCGTCGTTTGAGGAACATGTTTCGGGACTTAGATATGTTTTTGACACTCTAAGGAATTATCATCTAACTGCTAAACCTACAAAGGTGCAAATCGCGTGTAATGAGATAACCTTTTTGGGACATATCATTGGATCGGGATATATCCGAACGTTACCTAGTACAGTCTCCAAAATTCTAAACATAGCAGTTCCTCAGACGAAGAAACAGGTCAGGAGTTTGTTAGGACTTGTTCAATATTACAGTAGATTCATACCAAACTTGTCATCCATCACGGCTGTATTGTCTTCATTGTTAAAAAAAGATATGCCGGTGAAGGTGACATGGACTGGTACATGCAATGAAACTTTCAACAAAATTATAAATTTGTTCTCGCATGAACCAATTTTAAGACTTCCCGATGCTTCCAAAAGATTTTTCTTACGAACAGATGCTAGTAACTACGGCATTGGTGCATGCCTGCTCCAGAACCATGATGGCATTCTACATCCTACGTTATACATTTCAAGAAAGCTGAAGCCGGCAGAAACGAAGTATTCAACAGTCGACAAGGAACTTTTATCTGTGATCTGGGCAATAACGAAGCTTGAAAAATTCCTGCTCGGTGCTCCCTTCACCATACAGACGGACCAACGTGCTGTAGCAGCCTTGCGTCGATCAAATCATACAAGCCAGAAGCTTGCCAGATATTCAATCATCCTACAGCCATTCGAGTTCTCCATTGAACACATACCTGGCACTGAAAATTGTGTGGCAGATGCATTGTCACGTAATCCTATTGACGACGAATAATCAACATTGACACTCTTAACCTATTTTAATCAGCACTACATTGGATTGAACGAAGTATCAACTATAAAGGAACTAACCTTGCCTTTAATTTAAACTGTATAAACACTATATGCATCACAGAATTGAATTAAAAGACAATCAAGGTATATATAGACATTCAAACTTCGTCTAACGTCCATACACGAGATATGAATACTCTTTGAACAATCATGGATTTATGTCTGACGACAAACCGAACTGATGTTCCTGTGTATACTTAATTCTTGGATGCTGGGATAAATGACATTTCTTTCCAACGTAAACGTTTGAACATTTTTGCCTAAAAAAATTCATCAGAATCAAGACTACGGATGGATCATCATATCCTATACTAATTAATTAGTTAACTTAACTTCTTAATTGAATTATTATCAATAAAATGAAATGTGAGAAAAAAATGAAATGAAAGAACAAAAAAAAAAAGAGAACGAAATACTAAAAGAAGAAATTATGAAAAGAGAAAATAAATCTCACACAAGTATTAGATTAATAATTTTTTTTTTTAATGTACCTATACATTATTTAGTTAGTTAAATTAGATAGTTATTATTCACTAACACTTAACACACACACAATTAAGTTAAAACTTATATTCGAATTTCTTTCTATTTCTTCTCACTTAGTTTGTCTTTTCTTCTCTCATAACATCGCGTTACATTAGAACCTTAATAATTTAACTCTTAATTTAATTAATTAATTTAATTTTAATTAGTCAAATTAATTCCTATATGACATACTAATACGACAGACCTTACTTTAATTTAATTTTATCATTCACTATTAACATTGGACATTTATTTAGTTGATATAATGATATGTATAATATTGATATATAATGTGATTTATGATTAGATGACTATGACAAATAGTTAGTTGACACGACCGCAACACGGTTCTACTCAGAACATCGTCGGCCATATGTCACAATTGTGTTAAATTTTTTTGAAAAATTGTTAAGTCGGATAGATATTGAAAAAAAATCTATCGATTTTTTTTTCCCCCGGTGTACAGGGAATTGTTACGGTATATGATATTAACGCCGTCTGCTAAAGGTTACCAGACGTGCAATTGTAAAGGTTAAGACATTTAATATATTGCGATAGATGTTTCAATTACTGAACGCTTCATACACGATCGATTATGACGTGTATAGCGTTGTTTAGGACACAGTCGGTAACTAAGAAACGCTACCCTTTTTACATTGACCGTCAAGCTGTTAAGACGCGTCTGACTTTCCTTCCAATGTTGGGCATGGTATTGCCATACAGATATATTTTATGCAAGTACGGACATGGGTCAGTCCATTGCTATTACGAAGATTTGAAATGATTAAAGGTCAGTACGAAAGTGAAAATTAAGGAAGGATGAATTACAGTCCATAGTATTTGATTTTGCCAGACTCATAGACTCACTGTCGGCCGTTGGAAAACCCCAACCGCGCGTGCATACAGCTATGACAATCTGCATACAGTAATTTGATTATTGGACAAGGACTGATAGGATATCTACATATATATGCCATATATTTTCAAGTTATAATATGTACTTTTGTGATCAACATGCATGAATCGTCTTGACGTGTAAACTGTATTAAATATTTGTGGACTCAATGAACCGACTTATCAAGTCAATGGAATTACAAGTTCAATATAATTGCAACTTTCAAATGTTTGCTCACACGTTTTCTACCCCACCCCGCATTCGCGTAAAGCAACACCAATTGACACGATGAAAATATTGAATGAAACCATATAAGAACTCAACTAACATGGCCAGAATTTATAACCACTTTATTGACATTATATGGAACATTGTTGTCAAATTGAATGTTCCAGAACAACAGAGAAGATCGCCTTCAACAAGAGCACTGGTTTCTGCCTTATGCGCCGTGTTTGGCGCTTAAAGAATTTATTATTATTATTATTCTATGGCAGGAAACTAATGAACATATTTCAGAATACGTAGTCTGGGAGAACTAAGCCTATGTGAAACCAACTTGGTAAGATGTGTTGTTTGGTCTGAAAGATCTGACCCGTCTATGTGGTGTTGTTGTTGTGTAGTGTTGTGTCCAGAAATGGTTAGAGGATGGAATTCTGACACATGACTAATACTTTGATTGCAGAGCTGTGAGTTTCAGTTGGCACCACTGTGGTGTCAAATGAGTTGTTGAATATTACCAGAGTGGACCCGTGCAGTAACATTTTGTCAGAGCAGCCTATTATAGCCCCCAAGCACGGAGAGGTGGGGCCACCAAACTTCTGATATTGCCCCCAAGCACGGAGAGGTGGGGCCACCAAACTTCTGATATTGCCCCCAAGCACGGAGAGGTGGGGCCACCAGATCTCAGCACCAGAGCTACACCTTCAAGCTACGTGAGCGTCTGGTCTGCTGAGAATTCACCAACTCAACTTATTTCCTAACACACCCATAAATTTCCATCAAATAACTGGACAATGTGTAGTCACCATAGACAGGGAGTGATGAGGCCACCCCAACAGCACATCCATTAAATGTTCTCCAAAATAGATTACAACTATAAACAGTAATAATATTAACTAGTCTAGTAACATATATATGTACACACCTTGCATTTATTATGTAATATTCATGCATTTCTTTCATAATTGCTAAACCTTTCATATGTTCTGGCCAAAATAAAACCTTGGTTCAGAACAAATAAATGTAAAGAAAATTACTATCAAAATTTTACACAGCTGAGTTAGTTCCGTGTATTATAACATTTTATTAATATTATTAGACTTAGTAAATATCTGTGTGTGTGTATGTAAACTACCACAACACATTACATATCATTACCCTAGACATTTAACGTAGCCACATTCATTAGTAAAAAAAGATAGGTGTGAGGTCGTAGTGGTAGCAAGAAGGGCCTTCTGACAATTCACAGCTACATTTTATCTCAGGAGCCTTCACAGCTGACCTCATGCATCACACTTAGTAATATCACCATCATACAATACCATCAAATCCACTACATATATTGGGGTCTATTTGTCCCGGGATAATTAGCCTATCAAATATATTAGGATCTCCTGGGGGGAGAATTAGATTAGGGGAACACATTATAAAAATTAAAAGTGTCCCTTATAATTAAAAGTGTCCCTGAAAATAAAAGTTGGTGAATCTTCACAGCCAGTGGTAGTTAATTAATTAATTAGAATTATTTTAGACTAGAGTAATTAGAAGTACTTTAGTGGTTGGAAATTTTATCTTGCACATTGCTACATTTGTTTAAAAAGTATGGCGGAGCTGGCCAAATTCAGATCAGCTGCTGTGCTGACGGCAAAGGAGATGGGAATGGATGGTCAGATTTTAATTCAATATGTAACGGCTGAATGTGATAAGTATATTGAACGGGAAGAAAGAAGATTAGAAAAAGAGGCTGAAAGAAAATTAGAGTCTGAAAGGTTGGCTGAAGAGAAGAGGTTACAAATAGAGGCTGAGACTAAGAGGTTGCAGATTGAGGCTGACAAAGAGGCTAAAGCATTGGAGGCAGAAGAAAAACGACAGCAAAGGGAGGCAGAAGATAGAAGGTTGCAAAGGGAGCACGAATTACGACTCAGGGAGCTGGAGCTACAAGGCCAGGCTCCTGAAAATGGTGCCAGCCCTTTTGCCTCAGATGCTACGCCCAGTCTGGGAGCCTCAAACTCAGCTATGGGGTTTCATTTAGACCATTTTGTTGAAAAAGACGATGACATAGAGGGGTACCTAGGAAGTTTTGAGTTATTAGCTACTACATATGGGTTAGAGAGAGAGAGGTGGAGTTTAAAGCTATCACAGGGACTGAGAGGTACTTCTTACGAAGTCTTCGCAAAAATAAACAGAGAAGACCAGGAGAATTATGACATGTTAAAGCAGGCTTTGTTATACCACCAATTCTCTGCCAGACTAGAAACCTATTTGGAGAAATGGACTGCTCTGGGGAAGACCCAAGATCTTAAAGAAATGATCATGATTGAGCAATTGAGAGAGTCCATGGCTCCAGACATGAGAAAATTTCTCATGGAACAAGGTGCAGAGAAGTTGGGGGAGGTTTTAAATGTCGCTGAAAGGTATCAGGCAGCCCAGGCAGAGGTAAGTGGTGCTAAAAAGAAGCACATAGACAATTTTAAAGCTCCACAGCAATTTAATAAATTTGATAATAGAGAGCAGGGAAATAAAGGTAGGACAAACTTTGAGCGGCCAAGAAATGACTATCGCGACAGAAACTCACAGTTCAATGACCAAAAGTCCAATGAAAGAAAACCGTTGAACCAAGGAAAAAGATGGTGTAAATGGTGCAAGAAGGATAACCATAACACCGAATTTTGTAGAAGGAAACCTTCAAACATTGCTGCAATGAAGTCGGGGACTCAAAGATTAAAGGTTAATCCTAAGGGACAGCAGGAACCTTATCACCCCCCAGTTTGTGAGGATGTTAGTTGTAATGGGGTCACCATAAGGTGCCTTTATGATACAGGTTTGGATTATGATTCAGTTGTGAAGTCTAGCCTAGTGGACCCAAGTCAGTATACCACAGAAACAGTGGAAATACAAGGGGCAACTAAGGACATACCACTCATGACACTTCCCATCGCAAGGATAACGGTGAAAACTCGCTATGTGGAAGGAGAAATCAGAGCAGCAGTGATAGATGAACCAATCTACCCTCTAATATTGGGGTGTAGATACGTCTTCTTGGGGAATCCCGAGAGACCTGTGATCATGGCGACAGTGCAGACCAGGTCACAGAAGAAGGAGGAAGAAGGTGAACCTATAAATGCTCATCCAGAGGAGATGAGGAAGGCGCAGGCTGAGGATAGGACACTCAAGCCATTTTTTAAAAAATTGCCCAAATGCCACACACCTCCGAGCAAGGGGGAATATTTTATGAAGAACAAACTCTTATACAGGAAGGCCGGAGCTGGAACAAATGGTCACAACCAGCTGGTTCTTCCCACTTCAAATAGGGATAAATTGATGGAACTCGGGCATGCGATTCCCTTCAGTGGTCACATGGGGATCAGCGCCACAGGACAGCGTATAGCTTGTCATTACTTCTGGCCAGGGATAACGGAGGATATAAAAAGATATGTCAAATCCTGCCCAGAATGTCAAAGGGTAGCTCCAAAGCACTGCACTGCTCCTGCAACTCTAGGGGAAATGCCCATAGTGGGAACACCTTTTGAGAGGGTTGCAGTGGATATTGTAGGACCTCTCACTCGGACCAAGAGGAGGAACAGTTACATCCTTACTCTGGTGGACACTTGTTCTATGTGGGGAGAGGCGGTAGCCCTGCCATCAATTGATTCAAAACATGTAGCAGAGGCACTACTTACAATATTTACCCGATTAGGATTCCCGCATCAAATCTTGACGGATAATGGTTCTCAGTTCAAGGGGAAACTAACGGAAGAAGTTTTTAAGCTATTTCAAGCCAGACACTTTCATTGTAGTCCGTACCATCCGCAAGGGAACGGTCAGGTAGAGAGGTTCAACGGGACTCTCATTTCTATCCTGAGAAAGCTGGCACACGAAAAACCGGATCTGTGGGATCAATTCCTGCCCACCGCATTGTTTGCGTACCGGGAGGTACCACATAGTTCAACCGGGATGGCTCCCGCAACTCTGCTATTTGGGAGGCCAATAAAAGGTCCATTAGAAGTCCTATTAAGGACCTGGACAGATGAGAAGGCGGAAGAGACTGTTACCTCATCTTATCAATACGTGAACGAACTGACCACTCGTTTGAAAGCTGGATGGAAACTGGCAAATGATAATTTGAAACAAGCCAGGAAGAAACATGCAGCATATTTTAATAGGAAGGCAAAGGACAGAGAACTGGCAGTGGGAGAGAAGGTGCTGCTTCTACTACCCGGTAGCCAGAATAAATTACAAATTGGATGGCAAGGTCCATATACGGTTCTAGAGAAGGTGTCTAGAACAAACTATAAAATTGACAAAAAGGGGAAGGAGAAAGTTTATCATGTAAACCTGTTAAAGAAGTATCTGGACAGACCACTCCAGGAAAGCACCCCCTTACTGACCTTAGCTATCGCAACTCAAATGCAAAAGGAACCACTCACCTCACATGAATACCCATTACATCCTTGTGAAACAGCAGCACAGGTAAAAGTCAGTAAGCACCTGACTAAAAACCAGAGGGAGAGAGTTCAACAGGTTCTGGAGGAACATACAGATGTATTAACAGATAAACCAGGCCATACAAATTTGCTACAGTATGACATGAAACTGGTAGACTCAAACCCAATCTGTATGAGAGCCTATTCTATTCCGTTTGCGAAGGAGAAGGCATTGAAGGAAGAAGTAGATTATTTGTTGAAGGAGGGGATTATTTCACACAGTGAATCATCTTTTAGTTCTAGTGTCGTATTGTTGAGAAAACCGTCTGGGGAACACAGACTGTGCATAGATTACAGGAAACTGAATGCTGTCACAGAAGGACAAGTGGATCCATTACCAGACACAAAACAGTTATTTGCCAGACTGAATAAGGCAAAATACTTCTCAAAGGTGGATCTTAGTAAAGGCTATTACCAGATCCCAGTGAAGCCTGAAGTGAGACCTTATTTGGCTTGTAGCACTTCGGATGGACATTATGAATTCAACATGCTACCATTCGGACTGAAAAATGCTCCGAGTGTATTTTCAAGGATGATGCGCAAATTGTTGGATCCCCTGAATAACCCATGTATCACGAATTTCATGGATGATATTCTCGTCGCCACAGAGACATTTGAAGAACACATTGAAGCTCTAGAAATGTTATTTAATAGGCTTAGGGAGGCGAACTTGACTGCTAGGCCAACAAAATATTGCATTGGATGCAAAGAGTTGGAATTCTTGGGACACACTGTATATCAGGGTAGCATGACCCCTGATCCCAAGAACTTGGAAAAACTGCAGAGAGCACCTAGACCACAAACAAAAAAGGATGTGCGATCATTCGTGTCGTTATGCGGATTTTATCAAAAATATATCAAAGATTTTAACTCTATTTGTGCTCCTCTGATTAGCGTTAATCTGGGCCATAAAGAAGTTTCAAATCTATCTGTATGGTAGGACTTTTGTGGTCGAGACGGACCATCAGCCTCTCGTATTCTTATCTCAGGCTAAGCATGAAAACGCAAGATTGCTGAGGTGGTCTTTATTGCTTCAACCTTATCAGTTTAGTATCCAATATATCCCAGGCAAATTGAATGTCGGTGCAGATTTCCTCAGTCGGCACCCCTGTGATCAAAATTAGAGTAATGGCAGGCGTAAGGAGAGATTTTATCTATGTGTATCACTGGTTTTAGAACTTGCCGTAGGCATGTTTTCAAGTGGGGAGATGTGTCACAAAATTAACCGTGATGCAACGTTAAAATATCTCCAATGATACAACGTAGGGATAAAAACTAATGCGGAAGCTGCTAGAATACATGATCGCCCACGCCGCGGGTCATCACCCGCCATGGAAATTAAATTGTTAGACTTGAAGGCAAAACGGAACGGGATGAGAACGGAGATCAAAAGGAAAAATCTGACTGAACGCGTGCTTGAAACTAGCGAGGCTAAAAGGACGCAAATTGGTGGGGAAAGGAGGAAAAAGTCACGTTCCCCAAGTTGACATAAAGTAAAGAAATCGACAAAAGGGACCTTGGATATTATACGCCACAGTCATTTCTTTGACGCTTTTGCGATAACTTAGTCCGTTTATTTGAATGCAGTGATTCCAGAAGATTCTAGAAAATATTTGAAAAGTAACATTTCTTAATAATAATGTTAGGAATATAAAACCTAGCTGGCCGGATGGCCCATCTTGAGCAGTGAAATAATATGCTTTCATTTATACAGACGGACAGATAATAAGAAAGATTTTGACAAAAGACTGTGTTGTTCATATCAGCGAGCGTCTGTATTGAAATAAAACATGTCACTAATTTTCAAAAAATTGTGGCCTTGAAGACGCAAGTGCTAAAATCTAGTTGGAATGAAGAGACGGGGTGGGATGGTGAATTGTGGCTAAAAATAACTTTAAAGGCGAAATTGTGTAGGGGAAGGCAGGGTTGGTTCAAAAAACAAGTGTGTTTTTTTGTGAAACGCAAGTAGAGACGGACGGACCAACAGACAATAAGGCATACTTGACTGAGGTATGACTGAAATGACTGTTTGGTAGGATATTTGAATTTGAAAAAAATAAAGGCAGTGATTGGCCATAGATGAATATATTATCGGCGCTCAGACGCGCATTTTGTGCCATTCAGTATAAGTTGTCCTAGTAGACACAGTGAATTATTAAGTGGTGTAATTCCCAGAAGCTATTGAAATATTTAGAGGGACGCCATACTAAGGCCAGCAGCTCAGCTGAGTTTTGCTAGCATTTAACTGTGTTCTATATTCATAATTCTGGTAAGACTGAAATTATTTCTTTGTACATTTTAATATTTGTTTAAGGTTTCGAGTGATTTGATACTGCAATAGCATAATCTGTCCCTTACAACAAGTAAGGATTCGCTCTAGACCCCCCGCCCCAGTTCAGGGTCTAGAGACAAATAAAATACATAAACTCCAGCAAGGATTATGAAGGACAGATCAAGTGTTGAGATCAGTGAAACATATCACCTATCCTATTCTATGGCAGGAAACTAATGAACATATTTCAGAATACGTAGTCTGGGAGAACTTAGCCTATGTGAAACCAACTTGGTAAGATGTGTTGTTTGGTCAGAAAGATCTGACCCGTCTATGTGGTGTTGTTGTTGTGTAGTGTTGTGTCCAGAAATGGTTAGAGGATGGAATTCTGACACATGACTAATACTTTGATTGCAGAGCTGTGAGTTTCAGTTGGCACCACTGTGGTGTCAAATGAGTTGTTGAATATTACCAGAGTGGACCCGTGCAGTAACATTTTGTCAGAGCAGCCTATTATAGCCCCCAAGCACGGAGAGGTGGGGCCACCAAACTTCTGATATTGCCCCCAAGCACGGAGAGGTGGGGCCACCAGACTTCTGATATTGCCCCCCAAGCACGGAGAGGTGGGGCCACCAGATCTCAGCACCAGAGCTACACCTTCAAGCTACGTGAGCGTCTGGTCTGCTGAGAATTCACCAACTCAACTTATTTCCTAACACACCCATAAATTTCCATCAAATAACTGGACAATGTGTAGTCACCATAGACAGGGAGTGATGAGGCCACCCCAACAGCACATCCATTAAATGTTCTCCAAAATAGATTACAACTATAAACAGTAATAATATTAACTAGTCTAGTAACATATATATGTACACTTTGCATTTATTATGTAATATTCATGCATTTCTTTCATAATTGCTAAACCTTTCATATGTTCTGGCCAAAATAAAACCTTGGTTCAGAACAAATAAATGTAAAGAAAATTACTATCAAAATTTTACACAGCTGAGTTAGTTCCGTGTATTATAACATTTTATTAATATTATTAGACTTAGTAAATATCTGTGTGTGTGTATGTAAACTACCACAACACATTACATATCATTATCCTAGACATTTAACGTAGCCACATTCATTAGTAAAAAAAGATAGGTGTGAGGTCGTAGTGGTAGCAAGAAGGGCCTTCTGACAATTCACAGCTACATTTTATCTCAGGAGCCTTCACAGCTGACCTCATGCATCACACTTAGTAATATCACCATCATACAATACCATCAAATCCACTACACGGGAGAGGGCTACAAGTAGATCAAGTTCGATTTCAGACGTCTCTAAAGCACAATGACATCACTATGTCATATTTCTCAAAACCAGGCCAATCTCTCAATCAATTGTTTCTCCAGTACTAGACAAATTAGTACCATTATGAATTTTCAAACAAAAAAATAGCAGAAAGGCATCAGATATGCTTCATTTGTCTCTTCGCATCCACCATCTCTGGAGAGTCTAACATATTCCGCAATATTGTCAGCCTCAAGTCTTTTGTAGAACCCACTGACAGAGTAATTCCTGCACATCTCTTGGTGTTACATAGCCCTTTTTTCCTCTTAAACGTAGTTGTCTTATATCCTATACAAGTGATAAGAAATAAAAATAATGAAACACCACACGAAGAGGTCGTAAAAACCATCCAGAGATTTAAACCAGGATTAACTCCTTCTTAATCGTATTATAGGTTTAAAAAGAATGGTTTAACCCTTTTGTTGTCTGTCTAGGTTGAACTGTATTTCTTAATTGCACTATCTTGCGTAGATTATGACCTGATCTTCCGCCGTAAATTTAGTGCATACTTTGCCCTTCAATGACTTCTGTATTCAGAGTAATCTGTTCTTATTGAACTCTGCCCATGTTTATGTCTGATGTTCTGTTTTGTGCTATTTCCGTACGCCAAGGGATCTGCATCTGGCAAATATAAACATTTCAAACAAATACCGGATTGGAAAAGAGCAGTCTGCTAAATTCTTTGCCCGCGGGTTTTAAAAAAAATTTCAAGAAGTTATTATTAATTTCTTCATGTGTCTTGCTTTGTCAAACTTTATGTCAGGATTTATGGATTGACCTTCATAGATTTGTACTGTTATTTTGTTAAATTGATCTATTATTAAGAGGTCACGCTACAGAAGTATCTGCTTTATATCTATTCTTGTGCTGGTTTTCCAATGTTTCACTTCTTTGTATAGCATCTTGGGTAGGTCAAATGTCAATAACATTTCAAAGCAGGAAAATTTGTGCTTTCAAATATTCTGTTAAACGTTTTCTTTGTTTGTTATATTTGTTTACAGGTCAGGACGCAGTGAGATGTGGCATTGTTATAAAGAAATGCAACACTGTATAATTCCGTATGTCGTGAAATGTCTTGGTACTTGGTGTCATTTCAGTATTTGCATATTGCACGTTATTTTTCCAACTGTTAACATACATTGTTCGTTTAAAGCTTTCTTTCTAATCATTTTAGACTGGTTGAGTGGCGCAGTGGGTTCAACTCACAGGCATGAGAGAAAGTTAAGTCCACGGTGCCAGAGGGGGGAAGGGGGGGGGGGGGGGATAACCTCACGGTTATCACTAGGGGCGCCAGCTAGCCACTAAGCGAAAAGGGTGCAGTTTCATAAGTCTGCCCGTGCTGGTTTCAACGGAATTTCATGCAAGACTTCTGCCATACATCCTCGTTGTGCGCCACGGATAACGGCCCCTCTCGGGGTCTGAGTTAACTGGCAGAGGATCTTGGAGTCAAGTAGATCCATAAAGATGTGGTGTGCTGAACTTATCGACGAGTGGTATATGCTCTGACACCCATCAATCCATTCCCAAATCATAGGTCAAATGATAAATAAGTCATCAGTGAATGACCCCAAGTCTAAGGTGGCACAATGTGCCGAGAGACTGAATGGCTGCTGGGTAAGCAGTCGCGAACATTGGCTGTCTTGAGGGCGAGTGGGTCGTCACCAGGAAGATGGACTCCGTAAGGACATCCCTTGCATCTTCCCTGGTATGGTGGCTTTACCAGGGTGACCGAATATTTCCACCATTTATTGCAAATACACCATGAGAATTTTAACTATCCAGAATCATCGCGGGAGCTACGGAGATCGTGCTCTGTCGTCGATAAATGCAGCAAATGAAATGAGGAAATACAAATGCAGAAGGAGAGGTAAGGGAGAGATGAGGAGAGAGAGAAAAAGAAGGACAGGAAAGAGAAGGTTCAGAAAGAAAGCAGATCGCATTTCGATGAAATATGTGCATATAGGATACTGGAATTGTCAAAGTGCCAATCAACGTGCAGCTAATAGACAAACAGTCATCTACAATTTCGATATCCTCATGATACAGGAGACAAATGTAAAAGCCAACAGTGTTATCAATTGCCCAGGTTACAGATGTTAGAGCCGCGGTAGCATAGTGGTTAGTGCACTGGTTTCGTAGCTCAGTGGTCTATGGTTCGATCCCCAGATGAGGTGAAATTTTTTTAGGCCGCAAACGGCTCCTGGGTCGACCCAGCCCCAACTGGGTACCAGAGCAACTTCTGGGAAGGTTAAGGCGGCCGGCGTGATGCTGACCACATCACCCCTAGAGTGCCGATGGTCAAGAAAATATGGGCCTAACACCATATTCCCAATATGCCTCAATGGGCGTGTAACGGGATCCTTTACCTTACCTTTACAGATGTTACTTCCATCCATGTGGGCCTGGCAGACGAGGGCAAGTTATATATGTAAAACATGAGCTCCCTCATACATGGCTGGATAGAAGTTCCTAAACTAGTGAGGATGCGGAATTACAGGCGATTGCTCTGAATATAGGCGGTCAGGAGTGGCGAGTTTACAATTTATTTGTTCGTGTCGACCATCTTACAGCAGAGAGTGATTGGAATTTTCTGGCGGAATTGTCTGAAGATTCTAACATAACGTGTTTAATTGCTGGCGATTTCAATGTTAGATCCATGGTGTCATAGATTTGGTATTCATCTCTTGTGCTGCAACCACCATGGCACGTTGGGATGTATTAGGTGCACAGGAAAGTGATCACCTACCTTGCGTCATACTCATTTCTAAGGGTAGGACCACTAGACACAGGAAACCTAAACAGACCTTCAAGTATCCTTCAGGCCCACTCGACTGTAACAACCCTTTACACACATTGTGTCAAAATGCCAAACAAAAGACAACGAGAACACCTTTCACCCAACCTCCCTGGTGGAATAAGACAATGGAGGAAGCATGGATAGAAAAGGAATTAGCAATAAAGGAATGGCGTAAAGCACGAAACAGAAGAATGATGAATGAGGGAGAGGTTGAAGAGATAAAGGCGAAAAAGCAAAGAACCTTTAATAGATTCAAGAGCTTGGCAACGGAGAACAAGGATAAAGTGTGGGAGGACTTTATGACACAGGTGGGAACGGGAAAAACCCTACAGAAACTCTGGTCCTTACATCGAAGAATGAATAGGAAAAGTGCAAGTCAACCCATCCCTAAAATCAAAAGCTCTACAGAGCAAAGGGATAAAGGTGACAAAAGTGCCCGCCTAAAAAAAGGACTGTGTGCTCACTACAGAATGTCTATGGTAAATTACGTGAAAAGAAAGTTGAAAGACAAGTAATGAGCCACCTCGAAAATGCACACATCCTTCCTTATACCCTGATAGGCCTATGAAAACAACATGGCGTAACGCTGGAACGTTTGCGTATGATATGTACGAGGGATTCCAGGGTAAAAGAGAAACGGTGGCTGTCGGAATTTACCTAGAGGATGCTTATAACACTAACAGTGTGGACTGAAACCCTAATAGACTGTATAATGGCATGTGGTGTAAACTCTTGGATAACTAGGTGGATAGCAGCTGCCTAAATGGAGAGATCAGTTGCATTTCGCTTGGGAACTTGGTTTTCAGAACCAATGCGCATTTGCCCGGGACTACTTCAGGGTTCTGCACTATCACCAGTGCTGTTCAACATCTACACAGCAAAAGTAGCAACCTTTCAACCAACGGGACTGGGACGAACATTGACTTTTGCAGATGGCATACTCATGTACAGAACTGGCTCAGACAGACAGGAAATGGTCGAAGGCATACAAGAGACTACATGCAGTTTCTAAATGGTGTGAGGAAAACGGATCAAAAGTCAATCCTAACAAGGCCATTGCGATGTGGTGCTCTTTGAACAACTCCATAGTGAAAGCAGACCTTCCAGACATCACTTTCAATGGGCAGAACATTGAAAGGCAAGACCGGCTGAAGTATCTGGGAGTAACGTTTGATCGTGGGCTATCGTTCAAGTATCATGTCGAACTGATCCTACAGAAGTGCAAGCGAGGACTGGCAGCCTTAAAAACAATGGCTGCTGCGCGCTTGGAACAGAGACTATTGTTTCTCCTGCATCATCAGCTCGTGATTTCAGTAATCGAGTACGGGCTAGGAATACTCACGCTGTCAGTGTCACAATGTGAATGACTGGAACGCATTTAAAAAGGAAGGGATGCGACTAGCTTTGGGCTGTACGCGTGATACCCCCATTGTGACAATGAGATACATGCTCGGATTGCTGTCGATTAGATCCAGATTTGCGATGGCCCAGGCAAAAGCATATATGCGGGTAACCACCGACAAAAGACATCCTCTACATGAGAATGTAACTTACACTGATGGGTCTGTAGTGCGGGGTCAGAAATCAGGATGGGGCTTCTCTGCGAGAAAAAAAGAGCAGGATCGTCGCTGAACAGAGTGGAGCCTACATGACAACAACTTCCAGCATGAGAATGGAGGTAGAGGCAGTTACTGCAGCACTGAGGTGGCTGTCTGAAACTCCATCAACCAGGGCAATTATATTGTCAGACTCTCAAGCCATTCTTCGGAACGTTTAGAGCCAATGGCTGCGGCAGGAATAGAAAACATCAATAGAAGAATCAAGTCTTGAAGAACTGGTGTGGATCTACTGTTCTGGTCATGCAGGGGTACGTGGCATTGAGAGAGCTGACAGAGTGACATCGAGAGCACCCGTAGTGGGGACACTTGACATGGATAAGGGAGAGATACTAAGGGCTATTAATGATCGCCTGCTGGATAATGTCACTGTAATGGATGAATCAACAAGGCTGAGGCTGTTGGAGTTTGGCATCAAAGTAGGACTAACAGAAATGGACGTGAGAGAGGATGCATCCATCGTATGTACAACCAGCGTGCTGCATGTACAATTAGCATTGATACTCTTCGACATTTGCTGAGGGAGACTGAGCACCTATGGGTTTGCCCGGAGTGCAGTGAGGTCGATTTTGATTAACAATAACAATAGACTGGTTGAGATCGTATGTGATTTCCTTTGTAATATTTTTGATTCAAGCTAAAGATAGGAACTACCGATGAGTGTAGCTGTGGCACAGATAAAATGACAGCTGAACATCTGCTACAAAAATGCTCAACATATTAAGAACAGAAAAAGCACATATGGCAGTCACCAGTACTACTCCTGGAAAAACTCTATGCAGTTACAAACGACCTCAGGTTGAATACTGTTTTCTTTAAACTTATTCAAGTTGGCATCTGGAAGTGTACGAAGAAGAATATTTTTGATCACGCTTTCATCTTATGTTCTAATCAGAATATTTTTATTTGACGCACAATATTTACCATTCTTATTTAAGTGATACAAAGTCATACAGGTTTACGAAACAAAAAGGTACGCCCCTGAATCTTTCCACAACGCTGGACAGGACAATTGAAGTGCTGTTTTGCAGCTTGCTCGCTCTGAGCGATAAAATAATACTTTGGGCTCTTTGTAAATGTCCAGTTCGTTGATCCGTTTGTTTCATTCCTCTCTGCCTGTAGTTGCACACCATTTCTCAGACGTAAACTAGATCGACAACCAATAATCGATCCTACCTAGGCAGCTTCGGGGAGTAGGCAATGGGATACATGAAAATAGGTAATAGGAAAAATATTATGATGATGAAACAAAGGAGAGGGAAGCGGAAGTGGGTTAACAATGCAAGTTTAAAAAACGAGGTCGCTGTCATGAACACGACGGATGAAAACAGTGCAGAAAAGAAAGTGTACAATCTTCGTCCTCTTCTTCTTCTTCTTCTTTAAGTATTATGACTCATGACATGAAACATTTAGACATTACTCCTTCCCACCACCCCAAGACTTGTTTCCCAAAAACGAGACGGATCTCTAATTTACTTTAAATAATTCGTTTTGGCGAGACGCGCTCGTTCATCCTAGAAACAAATCCATTGGTTAAATTAGGGCCCATGTCCAAATATAAAAGCCATTGTGGCCTTATTGAATTTATATTTTTAATTGATTGGCCAATTTCTCAATTGTTTCCCTAGCGCTAGATAAATTAGTTACATTATGACTTTACAAAAGGTTGCTTAAATGCGTGGTTATTTTGATTTTGAATTCATATTCTGAAATACCAAACAACAAGAAATCATACGGCACCATATAACCAAATATTAATAGGTCATCATGTAAGTAATATAGTAGGGAGGTTTCGATTATTACTGTGCAGGATGCGCATGACTTTTATATAGGGAAATATACCGATCGATAGTGCAGGATGCGCGTGACTTTTATATAGGGAAAAATATTAGATCAATAATGGCGTGAGTTAGTAAGTAGTTATTGTGCTGGTATTTTAAGTGTTGTTATGTTTCTTTATTCATACAACACACAACTACACACACACACACACATATATATATATATATATATATATATATATATATAAATATATATATATATATATATATATATATATATATATATATATATATATTTACAGCATACATACAATATATATTTTACAACATGTAGACAACATTTATACAAAGGATAAGGTTTATAAATAGAAGTATATATTTAATATCACAGTGTTTTGTTACAGCTTCTGCCCAGAACAAATGTATATAAACGGCTCAGGTTAGTAGAAGAAAAAGGACTATATGTCTAGGGGAGAGGTCGTAACATTGTCGTCGTGTACCTGTCTTTTTATGTAAAAATAGGACAGAGAATTTCTGTGTTGGATGTACGTGTAGATGGCTGAATTGTGTGTCTTGAAACCTACATTTTTCCCCCGCGTGAAAGTTGCGTGTTGAGGACATCCAAAAAAGTGTCTTTATCTAGTGTGTTGTGTTGTTTACTGAGTCCTTCAGTACTAGTCTTATCGTACTCGCCGAAACAGTGGTAAGTTTTGCTACATAGAGATACCATCCCAGCCCCCTCGTATTCTAATTTGAAAAGACCAGGAGTTCTCTTATCAAATAATTTCCTATCCTGGCTTTTCTGACAGTCAAACACGAGCTTACCCTCACTAGTAATAAACTCAGATCGATGAGCGGGACACACTTCGGCGGGGAACCATCGATCGTATACGGTATAAAATTCCTGGCGTAGGTGAGGTCTAACGGCATCCGCTAGAGTCTGCAATTTTTTAAAAAATTATATATTTTTATTTATATAATAAGGGGGGTGTGATTGTCTATGGAATATTGGTTGATAACAACTGAAAACACTGACTAACAAAAAAAAACTTTTTTTTTCTTTCTCTAACATTTCTATGTTTTTCTGGTCAATTTTAATGCGCTGTTTTTAAATCTGCAAACCGTTTTTCTCTATCAGGTCGGGATCTCTAGAAATACGCAATTGAAGTTTTTTAACAACGCATACAGTATTACAACATCATTCGTACAAGAAGTATAACAGTTATGTAGGCTTGAATTTCTTTGCAGTCGACTTTCGTCGGTGAATGGCATGTGGTACATCGCGATGAAGCATCCAACAATACTCGGCAAGCATGGTCACACTCCACCGTCCTTGATAACGTGACTCCATTACGGCGATATCTTGATGGAATCGTTCTCCATGTTCATCGCTGACTTCGCCAAGGTTGTCAGGGAAAAAGTCAAGATGCGAATCGAGCAAAAGGATTTTGAGGGACATCATACAGCCCATAATTCTGTATGCATCTATGCACTGCTTAACAATATGCAACATAGTCGACAGATTTGTGATTTTCCAGAAAGTTATCGACGATCGATTTGAATGCCATCCATGCGCGAAGTTCACTACCATGTAACAAGTTCTCGAATTGTTTGTCTGCAATAACTTTCCTAATCTGAGGTCCTACAAAGATACCTTCCTTTATCTTTGCATCGCTAACTTGCGCAAACTTTTCTCGAAGATAAGTGAAAGCTTTGCTCGTTTTATCTAACGCTTTTACAAAATTCTTCATGAGCCCCAACTTTATATGTAACAGTGGTAAAATGAAGCTGTCTTTGTTAACTAATGGCTCGCGTATTACATTTTTATGCCCGAGCTGCATACGATCCCGGATAGACCACACCTTTCTTGCATAATGTTCCTGTCTGTTGCGGATGTCCCATTCACATCGGAAGCAACAAAATTTAGTATACCCAGTCTGCATGCCCGTGAGAATTGCAATGACCTTTAGGTCTCCACAAATCCGCCATTGGTAGTCATTGTACTTTATTTTTTTCCAAACGTATAGCCATATTGTCATAAGTTTCTTTCATATGAACAGAGTAGGCGACTGGAATTGATGAAAAAAAATTTCTGTTATGCAATAACACGGCTTTTAGACTAGTCTTGGAAGAATCGATGAAAAATCGCCATTCGTTGACTTTGTGCTCATGACCGTTTACATCTTTGCAATAGCAAATGTCATCACCCATCTCAAAGTATTGAACAAGTTCTCTGTGTCTATGACGAAATTTAGATATCGGAGTATTGGGCGCTAAAAGATTTCATTCTTTGAGTCGCGAACCGAGTAATTCCGCTTGTCCTTTGGTAAGAGCGAGATCACGTATTAGATCTGAAAGTTCTGAATGGTTAAATAAGTAAACACCATCATTCACCGGTATGTAATCTGAGTCAGAATTAGTTTCTAAAGCAGGTAAACTATCACTTTCTGATGGTGCATTTACGTCCAACGGATATTGTTCTGGTGGTACTTGGATCGGACACGTGATTGGATCATGAGGCACTGGTTTCGAAACCGATTCAATATTTGGATAAACCACAGACTTTCTAGTTTTAAAAGTGAAACCATGGATATTTGTCAAGCAGAAGTAACAATCAGTAGTGTGATTTGTATGTTCACGCCATATTACTGGCACTCCAAAAGGCATCGACTTATGCTTCGGCGATTTTCGCAACCAACCTGCCAATGTATCGAACAAACTGCATTTGGCTTCCAAGATTTATTTGCATCATCAACTTTCGAATCGAAATAAAGTTCATATGCTTTCTTGAGTAATGGTGTAATGTTTTTCTGGTCAACACGATCGGTAAAATATCCGCACACGTAACAGAACAGATCAGCCGAATTTCTACAACTTCTAGAAGCCATATTTTGCTCAGAATTATTTCAAAATACAGTAACTATTTGAAAAATCGCGTAACATATGTCATGCATCTTTTAGCAGTATAAAAAGTAGAATTATGTTGCTTTTTATTAATTTTTAATAAGCTATATAGTAAAAATGAAACGGAGCAAATAACGGTTTCTCAAAAATATATTATTTACAAATATCTTAAGAACCCGACGTGATAGAGATAAACGGATTTCAGATTTGAAATCAGCGCAAGAAACTGACCTAAGAACACTTATTCTTATATAAGAAAGAAAAATGTTGTTTGTCAGTGAAATATAAAAAATTGATAAATTTTATAGAGGAAGATGGTTAATGAGCGTGGTGTGGTGTGGGTGATTGTGGTTTTGTCTGGTGTTAGGTATTGATGAGAATATAGAGAACTCCGCCTATGCCGGTCCCAAGCCCTAATGAAAAAGGAGGAGGGCGGCCTGCATGGAGGCCGTAAGGAGGCAGCCCCTCCACCATGCAAAGGCACAACAGGCCAATCACCTGTTTGCTTTAAATCACGATTACTAGCAACACAAGAGAGAAAACTGGACTGATTCTAAAGGCGACGAACTGGAACGGACTACGGACTACGACTTATGGAACTTGGAACACAAGAAGTATAAAGGGGAAGGAAGAGGAGCTGGTGGAAGAGATGAGGAAAGCAAAACTAGAAATCCTGGCTATAACGGAAACGAAGAAAAAAGGGACAAGGAGTCATGGATCTCGATGGCAACACGTTGCTCTACAGTGGTGTACCCATATCTGAAAGAGCTAAAGGGGGCGTGTGTTGCATTGTGGCCCAAAATCAAAAAGATAGTATCAAGGGATGGAACTTTGTCTCGGAGCGCATTATGGTTGTAAAACTAAAAGAAGGAGAAACCATAGTCAACCTGGTCATAGTTTATGGGCCAAATGAGGATGAGAGAGCAGAGGTCAAGGAGGAATTCTTCGAGCTGCTTCAAAGGACAGTGGATGACTGCCTAGATGAAGTTATCATGCTCGGAGATTTTAATGCCAGAGTTGGAAATGACCATGCTAGATGGGGTGGAGTTATCGGAAGATATGGAGAAGATACTCTCAATGACAATGGAAAGCGACTCCTTAGATTCTGCAGTGAGCAGAATCTGATCATTACAAACACAAAGTTCCCCCATAAGCGCATACATGCATACACTAGATGTGAACCAACCAAGAATGAGAAGTCAGTGATCGACTATGCCATTGTTCGGAGAAGCTCATTCAGATATGTCCGAGATGCAAGAGTCTGGAGGGGGCCAGAGTTTTGAAGTGATCACTACCTGCTAACAATCAAACGAACAAATGAAAGAGTTGCTCAGCCTAGGAACTGCCCAACATCACGCAAGAAACCAAGTAAACGAGCAGTAGAAATGAGCATTAGGACCTACAAGCTGAGAGAGCCAGAAATTAAGACCAGATATCAGAAGCTTATTGCTACAGCAGTGAGCAGCACAGAAGAACGACCTGATGACTTGGAAACCCTCTGGAATAAATTCAAGGATATCATAAAGACAGCTGCTGCAGAAGCATGCGGTGAAGTCCGACTTGGGAACCAGAGAAAGAGGACACCTTGGTGGACAGAGGTAGTCAAAGAGAAAATAAGAGAGAAGAAAATGGCATGGAAACAATACTTAGGAGCTAAAAACACAACAGGACAAATGGAAAAATATAGAGAATATGTGACACTCAGAACAGAAGCAAAGAACAAAGTGCTAGCAGCAAAACAGAAGTCCTGGGAAGAATATGGAGAAAAGCTAGAAAAAGATGCACAAGAAAACCAGAAATTGTTCTATAAGACCCTAAAGAACATGAGGAAGGAAAAACAATGCCCTCTCAAATTTATAAAGGACAAGCAGGGCAAATTGCTTACTGCCCCGAAGGAAGTAATGGAAAGATGGAAAGAATATTTCTCAGAACTCCTGGATGGTGAGCATGGTGAAGCATCAGAAATGATAACCACTAGCACAGAAGAGAAAACCAATGATGGTGAAGATGACATAAAGATGGAAGAACTGAGGGCAGCACTAGAGAAAATCAAGATGGGCAAAGCAGCAGGGCATGATGGTATAACACCAGAAATGGTTAAGTACATGGGAGCATCAGGCGACCTATTACTCTTAAAGGTCCTACAGGCAGCATGGTGCAACAAGACCATACCAAAGGATTGGGAGATTACCATCATAACACCAACTTTCAAAAAGGGTGACAATCGACAATGTGGAAACCATAGAGGCATATCCCTTCTCAGTGTCCCTGATAAAATCTACTCTAGAATCCTAGAGCAGAGACTCCGACGCCTAGCTGAGCCACAATTGGATGAGGTCCAGTGCGGATTCCGAGCAAACCGAAGTACTCAAGACCTAATCTTCACACTCAGACAGCTGAGTGAAAAGGCCCTTGAGTATAAGAGTGAGATCCATCTTTGTTTCATAGACCTGGAAAAGGCGTTTGACAGGGTCCCCTGGAGCAAACTTTGGGACTGTTTGGCAAGGAAGAATATTCCAGCACCTCTGATTCATGCTATACAGAGCTTCTACAAGTCTTGCAGAAATTATGTGAGGACAGCAAACCATAAGTCAGAATAGTTCAGGACCACCACTGGTGTAAGACAAGGTGATATCCTATCGCCTTACCACTTCATACTCCTTATGGACAATGTCATCAAGGCATGTAAGGAGAGAACAAGAAAGTATTCAGTGGGGTACTGGAAGATGAGACAGGTCTATATTTTGGAGCTGGCATTTGCTGATGATGTTGCCCTGATTGCTAAATCAGAGGCACATCTTCAATCCAACCTGCAAGTCTGGAAGGAAGAGCTGGAGAAGAGAGGGATGGTCATAAGCAGCTCTAAAACAAAATCCATGGTGATATCACGAGAAGAAAGAAAACATCAGATTAAGTTGGGAGAACAGGTCCTGGAGCAGGTCGACCACTTTAAATATCTCGGAGCTATTACAGACCGAAAGGGCTGGGAGGACAACATTAGACAATCTTTGAAGGACCGAGGACTAGAATGGAACCAGGAAAGGAAGAAGACAGCTGATAGAATGGTCTGGCGCTCTCTCTTCCAAACATCTACACCTCACGGTAGAAGGGGAACGACTAAGTAAGTAAGTAAGAGAATATAGAGGTGAGAGAAAAAAAAACATGGAAGAGAGAATACAAATGAACACGAAATGAGACAATTTTTATTTATTTATATATTTTTATTTATATAATAAGGGGGGGGGGTGTAGAGGTGGTCAGCAGGCGAGGTTAGTTTGGTTGACATTGTTAAAAAAAAAAAGAATACAAAAATGGTTTATATAAGGAAATATTACGTAAAAAACCGATAAAATGGAGGGGGGGGGAGTCAAATTATTATCGTTAGTTGGTCGGTGGGGTTTTTAATGGAGAGTGTATTGATGCTGACTGGCGGGGTGATGACTCATGGGTGTATTGGCGCGGGAGTAAGACAATGTATAAGCACGCACATACAGATATACATACGACATCTAAAGCAAACAGTGGCGTAATAAGTGTTTATATATAAATTTGTATTATCACTGAGGGAATCTAAGAAAAAACATTATAAGAACAGGGCACATAAGGGAAGAGAGCTATTTTTAGATGGAAAGAGGTCAAGCGGTGACACAAGATTGTTCCTCAGATCGGGAAATCCCACAAGAGCTGACGTATTTTTTTTTTCTTATTACAACGACTAACTGTTTTTATCGCTAGTTATGAAACGGGAACGATGGTCGGCGCAAACTTCGCGAGGAAACCATTGATCGTATACGTTATCTCAGAAAAACATTATACGAACATAATGGAAGAGAGCCATTTTTAGATGGAAAGAGGTGAAGGGGTGGCATTGTCGGAGTCAACTAGTCTTTATATGTAAAAATATGACAAGGAATTTCTGTGTTGGGTGTATGTATAGACAGACGCACCATGCGGTTTAAATCCCACATTTTTCTCCCCCTGCGCTTGTTGTGTAGTGAGTTCATCTAAAAAGGTGTTGGTGTCTAGCTTACTGTGATGTTTATTGAGCCCCTTAGTACTAGATTTATCGTGCTCCCCGAAACAGTGGTAGGATTTACTACATAAAGATACTATCCCCCTACCTTCGTATTCTAGTCCCGGGGGTTCTCTTATCAAATAATTTCACCTCGCCACAGCTATTACAACGAATAACTGTTTTACACTTTGATCTTAGCCAAAAGGCCAAGAAGCGATAACAGATTTTCTGCTGCAGTTCCATGCCTTCTCCTTAATATCGTAAGATTTTACAGTGAAGTAATATTTAACAGATTAAAAATGTTTTAATTGCTAAAAGTTAAAGTGGGGAAAAACTTAATAATTATTGTAAATTTATAAACAGCCAAATACGTTTAATACTGCTGAGACACATATCTTTTTGTAGTTTAAAGAAAGTTTCTTTAGGACGTACGGTTATTAAAATTACAAGTATGCCTAATTAATGCCCCGTGCAACATTGGTTATACAATTATTTCCACTTTAATATTAAGGGACGTTAAAATAATAAATTGTTATTTTCATAGTTAGCTCTCTTTGAACACACGAAGCGTTCTTAATGTTACAAGGAAAAACGTTCTTTGCTATTTCAAAATATTACAGCTTTCCCCCTAATTTACGGGCTCCAAACGCTTTAACAGACAGTATGGATATATATATTTGTACCTACAGGCCTATTACAAAAAATATTAATTTATAAATGGTCCAGTTATATCAAGCTCGAAGCAACTCTACGGTCCAGCCTGGAAATTTCTGCGTGTTACTGCAGAGGGCATGTCTCCCAAATATGGAATGAAAACATCCGATCCTCTCTCTTCAATGTTTACAAATAGCTTCTTTGTTCCAGTTATAAAACGGTTATCTACTTTTTTGTGTCCTGCAATTTTCAAACTTTAGTGAAAACGTTTCTTCCATTCAACAAAGATGGTCCCAAAATTTTCTACCAGTCCTGCTCAAATGTTCCAACCTGTAGGTAAATAGCTATTAACCTGTTTTTAATTTTGATATTTTTGCACGTGCCAAATATTTCTTTGAATATTTCTTGCATGTGTCAAATGTTTTTTCTAGTTGTCAAATATTTCTTCAAATGTTTTTTCCAGTTGTCAAATATTTCTTCAAATGTGTTTTTCAGTTGTCAAATATTTCTTCAAATGTTTTTTTCCAGTTTTCAAATATTTATGCAAATGTTTTTTCCAGTTGTTAAATATTTATGCAAATGTTTTTTTCCAGTTGTCAAATATTTCTTCAAATGTTTTTTGTCCAGGTGTCAAATATTTCCTGAAATGTTTTTTGTCCAGTTGACAAATATTTCTTCAAATGTTTTTTTCCAGTTGTCAAATATTTCTTCAAAGGTTTTTTTGTCCAGTTGTCAAATATTTCTTGAAATGTTTTTTGTCCAGTTGTCAAATATTTCTTGAAATGTTTTTTGTCCAGTTGTCAAATATTTCTTCAATTTTTTTTTCTAGTTGTCAAATATTTCTTCAAACGTTTCTTCCAACTGTCAAATATTTTTTAACATGTTTCTTGTGGTTGTGACATAATCCTTCAGATGTTTTTTCAAGTTGTCAAATATTTCTTGCAGCTGTCAAATATTTCTTCAAATATTTCTTTAAATAGTTCTTGCAGTTGTCAAATATTTCTTCACATGTTTTTTTCTAGTTGTCAAATATTTCTTCAAACGTTTTTTTTCAAGTTGTCAAATATTTCTTAAAATGTTTTTTTTTCTAGTTTACCTGACTAATTAGCATTCAAACATGTCATATTTAACATCAGAAACAACATCCAAATTTTATTACGATTTTCTAGCTAGGTTCGTAGATCGATCCAATTTCCAGTTATGCGAGATGGATACCGACAGTCTATATTTAGTGCTGACGCCACCCGACCTAACCGAAACCGTTCGACCCTCTATGTAACGGAATTTTATAAAAGTATACGATCAGTGGTTTCCTCGTGAAGTCTGCGCCGAACATCGATCCGGTTTCATAACTAGCGGTAACACAGTAAGTCGTTGTAATAAGAACCAAAAAAATACGTCAGCTCTTGTGTGATTTCCCGATCTGAATGATTTTGAATTTGTTTGATGGTTGGAAGAAAAAAATATTTGAAGAAATATTTGACAACTTTAAAAAAAAAGTTTGAAGAAATATTTGACAACTTGAAAAAATATATAAAGAAATATTTGACAACTGGAAGATACGTTTGAATAAATATTTTTTAAAATATTTGACAACCTCAAGAAACATGTTAAGAAATATTTGACAGTTGGAAGAAACGTTTGAAGAAATATTTGACAACTAGAAAAAAAACATTTGAAGAAATATTTGACAACTTGAAAAAAACGTTTGAAGAAATATTTGACAACTTGAAAAAACGTTTGAAGAAATATTTGACAACTTGAAAAAATATATGAAGAAATATTTGACAACTGGAAGATACGTTTGAATAAATATTTTTTAAAATATTTGACAACCTCAAGAAACATGTTAAGAAATATGTGACAGTTGGAAGAAACGTTTGAAGAAATATATGACAACTAAAAAACAAACATTTGAAGAAATATTTGACAACTTGAAAAAAACATTTTAAGAAATATTTGACAACTTGAAAAAATATCTGAAAAATATTTGACAACTGACAAATAACATGTGAAAAAAATATTTGACAACTGGAAAAAAAAAACATTTGAAGAAATTTTTTTTCGAGAAAAACACATTTGAAGAAATATTTGACAACTACAAGATACGTTTGAATAAATATTTTAAAAAATATTTGACAACCTCAAGAAACATGTTAAGAAATATTTGAGATAGTCAGATAATTAGCATTCAGCCATGTCATTTTTAACATCAGAAACAACATCCGAATTTTATTACGATTTTCTAGCTAGGTTCGTAGATCGATCCAATTTCCAGCTATGCGAGATGGATACCGACAGCCTATATTTAGCGCTGACGTCACCCGACCTAACCGAAGCCGTTCGACCCTCTATGGTAACGGAATTTTATAAAAGTTTACGATCAATAGTTTCCTTGCGAAGTCTGCGCCGACCATCGATCCGGTTTCATAACTAGCGGTAACACAGTTAGTTGTTGTAATAAGAACAAAAAAAAAAAAATACGTCAACTCTTGTGGGATTTCCCGATCTGAACGATTTTGAATTTGTTTGATGGTTGGAAGAAAAAAACATTTGAAGAAATATTTGACAACTTGAAAAAAAAAACCTTTGAAGAAATATTTGACAACTTGAAAAAAACGTTTGAAGAAATATTTGACAACTTGAAAAAATATCTGAAGAAATATTTGACAAATGGACAAAAACTGAAATAAACTGGAAAAAAAAAAACATTGAAGAAATATTTGACAACTGAAAAAAAATCTGAAGAAATTTTGAAGATACGTTTCAATAAAAATTTTAAAAAATATTTGACAACTGGACAAAAACTTTTGAAGAAATATTTGACAACTGGAAAAAAAAAACATTTGAAGAAATATTTGACAACTAGAAAAAAACATCTGAAGAAATATTTGACAACTAGAAATGTTTGAAGAAATATTTGACAACTAGGAAAAAAAAACATTTGAAGAAATATTTGCCAACTTCAAAAAAAGTGTGAAGAAATATTTGTCAACTGGACAAAAACATTTGAGAAAATATTTTACAACTGCAAAAAAACATTTGCATAAATATTTGACAACTAGAAAAAAAAAACATTTGAAGAAATATTTGACAACTTGAAAAAACGTTTGAAGAAATATTTGACAACTTGAAAAAATATCTGAAGAAATATTTGACAACTGCAAGATACGTTTGAATAAATATTTGACAACCTCAAGAAACATTTGAAGAAATATTTGAAGAAATATTTGACAACTAGAGAAAAACATTTGAAGAAATATTTGACAACTTGAAAAAAAAAAAACATTTGAAGAAATATGTGCTAACTTGAAAAAAACGTTGGAAGAAATATTTGTCAACTGGACAAAAAACATTTGAAGAAATATTTTACAACTGGAAAAAAAACATTGGCATAATTATTTGAGAACTAGAAAAAACATTTGAAAAAATATTTGACAACTTGAAAAACGTTTGAAGAAATATTTGACAACTTGAAAAAATATCTGAAGAAATATTTGACAACTAGAAAAAAAAACATTTTAAGAAATATTTTACAACTGGACAAAAAACATTTGAAGAAATATTTGACAACTACAAAAAAAAACATTTGAAAAAATATTTGACAACTGCAAGAACTATTTGAAGAAATATTTGACAACTGAAAAAACATTTGAAGAAATATTTGACAACTGGAAAAAACATTTGAAGAAATATGTGACAACTGGAAAAAACATTTGAAGAAAAATTTGTCAACTGGACAAAAAACATTTGAAGAAATATTTGACAACTGGAAAAAAAACGTTTGAAGAAATATTTGAAAACTTGAAAAAACATTTGAAGAACTATTTTACAACTGGAAAAAAAAACATTTGAAGAAATATTTGACAACTGGACAAAAACATTTGAAGAAATATTTGAAGAAATATTTTGACCAGCTGCGAAAAAAAATATATTTTGACAACTGGAAAAAACCGTTCAAGAAATATGAAACGGAATTTATTAAATATCTGAAGAAATTGACAACTGGAATGAAAAAAATTCTGAAGAAATATTGGTGACAACTGGAAAAAAGGCATTTTGAAAAAATATTTGAAGAAATATTTGACAACTGGAAAAAACATTTGAAGAAATATTTGTCAACTGGACAAAAAACATTGGAAGAAATATTTGACAGCTGGACAAAAAACATTTGAAGAAATATTTGAAGAAATATTTGACAGCTGCAGGAAATATTTGACAACTGGAAAAAACATTTGAAGAAATATGTGACAACTGGAAAAAACATTTGAAGAAAAATTTGTCAACTGGACAAAAAACATTTGAAGAAATATTTGACAACTGGAAAAAAAACGTTTGAAGAAATATTTGAAAACTTGAAAAAACATTTGAAGAACTATTTTACAACTGGAAAAAAAACATTTGAAGAAATATTTGACAACTGGACAAAAACATTTGAAGAAATATTTGAAGAAATATTTGACAGCTGCAGGAAATATTTGACAACTGGAAAAAACATTTGAAGAAATATTTGACAACTGGAAAAAACATTTGAAGAAATATTTGTCAACTGGACAAAAAACATTGGAAGAAATATTTGACAGCTGGACTAAAAACATTTGAAGAAATATTTGACAACTTGAAAAAAAAAAACATTTGAAGAAATATTTGCTAACTTGAAAAAAACGTTTGAAGAAATATTTGTCAACTGGACAAAAAACATTTGAAGAAATATTTTACAACTGGAATAAAAAACATTGGCATAATTATTTGACAACTAGAAAAAACATTTGAAAAAATATTTGACAACTTGAAAAAACATTTGAAGAAATATTTGACAACTGGAAAAAACATTTGAAGAAATATTTGACAACTGGAAAAACATTTGAAGGAATATTTGTCAACTGGACAAAAAACATTTGAAGAAATATTTGACAACTGGAAAAAACATTTGCATAAATATTTGACAACTGAAAAAAAAAACATTTGAAGAAATATTTGACAACTCGAAAAAACATTTGAAGAAATATTTGACAACTGGAAAAAACATTTGAAGAAATATTTGACAACTAGAAAAAAACATTTGACACATGCAAGAAATATTTAAAGAAATATTTGGCATGTACAAAAATAACAAAATTAAAAACAGGTTAATAGCTATTTACCTACAGGTTGGAACATTTGAGCAGGACTGGTAGAAAATTTTGAGACCATCTTTGCTGATTGGAAGAAAAGTTTTCACTAAAGTTTGAAAATTGCAGGACAAAAAAGTAGATAACCGTTTGATAACTGGAACAAAGAAGCTATTTGTAAACATTGAAGAGAGAGGATCGGATGTTTTCATTTCATATTTGGGAGACATGCTCTCTGCAGTAACGTGCAGAAATTTCCAGGCTGGACCGTAGAATTGCTTCAAGCTTGATAAAACTGGACCATTTATAAATTAATATTTTTGTAATAGGCCTATAGGTACAAATATATATATATCCATACTGTCTGTTAAAGCGTTTGGAGCCCGTAAATTAGGGGGAAAGCTGTAATATTTTGAAATAGCAAAGACTGTTTTTCCTTGTAACATTAAGAACGCTTCGTGTGTTCAAACAAAGCTAACTATGAAAATAACAATTTATTATTTTAACGTCCCTTAATATTAAAGTGGAAATAATTGTATAACCAATGTTGCACGGGGCATTAATTAGGCACACTTGTAATTCTAATAACCGTACGTCCTAAAGAAACTTTCTTTAAACTACAAAAAGATATGTGTCACAGCAGTATTAAATGTATTTGGCTGTTTATAAATTTACAATAATTATTACGTTTTCCCCACTTTAACTTTTAGCAATTAAACTATTTTTAATCTGTTAAATATTACTTCACTGTGAAATCTTACGATATTAAGGAGAAGGTATGGAACTGCAGCAGAAAATCTGTTATCGCTTCTTGGCCTTTTGGCTAGGATCAAAGTGTAAAACTGTTATTCGTTGTAATAGCTGTGGCGAGGTGAAATTATTTGATAAGAGAACCCCAGGGACTAGAATACGAAGGTAGGGGGATGGTATCTTTATGTAGTAAAACCTACCACTGTTTCGGGAAGCACGATAAATCTAGTACTAAGGGGCTCAATAAACATCACAATAAGCTAGACACTAACACCTTTTTAGATGTACTCACTACACAACAAGCGCAGGGTGGGAAAAATGTGGGATTTAAACCGCACGGTGCGCCTGTCTATACATACACCCAACACAGAAATTCCCTGTCATATTTTTACATAAAAACAATAGTTGACTCCGACAATGTCACCCCTTCACCTCTTTCCATCTAAAAAAAATAGCTCTCTTCCATTATGTGTCCTGCTCGTATAATGTTTTTCTTAGATAAAGTATACGATCAATGGTTCCCTCGCGAAGTTTGCGCCGACCATCGATCCGGTTTCATAATTAGCAGTAAAAACAGTTAGTCGTTGTAATAAGAACAAAAAATACGTCAGCTCTTGTGGGATTTCCCGATCTGAGGAACAATCTTGTGTCACCGCTTGACCTCTTTCCATCTAAAAATAGCTCTCTTCCCTTATGTGCCCTGTTCGTATAATGTTTTTTCTTAGATTCCCTCAGTGATAATAAAATTTATATATAAACACTTATTACGCCTCTGTTTGCTTTAGATGTCGTATATATGTGTATGTGCGAGCTTATACATTGTCTTACTCCCGCGCCAATACACCCATGAGTCATCACCCCGCCATTCAGCATCAATACACTCTCCATTAAAAACCCCCGTGCAGGCGAGCGCTGCGCCAAAAAGACTGTGCGTGGTGCCGGGTCCTCCCAGTCCAGATGGGGCAGAGTTGGGTGTCCGTCCAGATGACGTTTCTTTCGACAGACCGGTGAAGACCGTGCACGGGCGGATAGAGGCGGTGGCTGTGGCACTATAGCCCCCATGCAAGGTAGAGAACTGACCTGCTCGGGGCACAGCACACACGCCAAAACAGTACAACAAAGCCCATTACTGGCTGTTGACCGACCGCCTCTGAGGCCCCGGTGCAGGTTCGTTACTGTCTGTCGCCTGGCTGCTCGTGCCGGTGCATGTCTCGATGGTTGCCTCAAAGTTATGACTCCTTTGCAGAGTAGGGAGACTCAAACCTCTTGACAACGCACACACGCCATAGTGGGCCTGGTGTAATATGTCGCTGAGTCTAGGAGGATCTCTGGGGTTGCAAGAAAGCTCTGCATAACGAACCCCCTGTGGATGGGAAGGAGCTATGATGCTGATTAGCTTCTGACCGGGTTGGTAGGAAAGTCCACATACACCCCAGCATTACAGTGCCAAAATGGTACTGGGCCAAAGGGTACTGTTCCCATGGCCGCTGGATCCCTCAACAACAACATCAACAACCATTAAAAACCCCACCAACCAACTTACGACAATAATTATCCTTTCCTCCTCCATTTTATTGGTTTTATCACGTCATATTTCCTTATATAAACCCATTCCTCCCCCAAAAACGGGTCGAAACCTCCGCCGTGATAATAAAAATTTATATATAAACACTTATTACGCCTCTGTTTGCTTTAGATGTCGTATATATCTGTATGTGCGTGCTTATACATTGTCTTACTCCCGCGCCAATACACTCATGTTTCATCACCCCCGCCAGTCAGCCTCAATACACTCTCCATTAAAAACCCCACCGAACAGCTAACGATAATAATTATCCTTTCCTCCTCCATTTTATTGGTTTTATCACGTCATATTTTCTTATATAAACCCATTCCTCCCCCAAAAAACGGGTCGAAACCTCCGCAGTGATAATAAAAATGTATATTTTGCATTGTACAGCAAAACAACATCTATGTGGCCTCCAGTGCTTTTCCTGCTTGTTTACTAATTGTCCTTGGCTAATTTACAATGTTACGGTTCGCTCTATCGAACATTGAACAACTCTTTATCTTACTTCCATTAACAAAGAAAAATACAATACTTCTCATTTTATGAAACGCTTTCCAAAAATTAATCACGGCAGTAAAGTCGTTGAAAAAACATTCTAGTCTGAGCTACAAACACAACAATGGCGATACATGAATCAATATGATAGATCATATCGAAAAACACACATACACACGCGCGCGCACACACGCACGCATACACCCCCCCCCCCCACAGCCCCCCCCCCCACACACACACACACACACCCACTCACAACACACGTACAACCTACAAGAAAATCTTTACAAATTAGTTTCTTCTTCTTCTTCCTCGTTTGCCCTGAAAAGGACGGTGGTTGCGTTGTGTCTGTTTACGCCTAAGCTGTGATATCTGCACCTTTCGGTCGACACATCCGACTTCTGCACGGCATTTTTAAGGACCGGGTTTGCCTTCCCATTTCGATCCACACTCGCTCAGCCAGCCTGCACAGCTGCAGACTGTTTCCAGGACCACGACGTGGAGGTGGAGTGCGGTCTTGACCAGCTCTGGTTCGCTGGTCCTGACGCAGGCAGTCAAGCTATGAGTCGCTGACTGCGGTCTCTATTGCTGCGTCTTGAGGTCCCCAAATTAGTTTGACACAACAGACAACGTACGAAAAAAATTTTGAAAGAACGTATTGTTAGCGGGAACTATTAAAGGGAGTACAGAAAGATGAAAACTTCATTTTTTTAAGCATAAGACAAAGAATAATATAGAGAACAATTATTGCTCTAGATTTAGCGGGGTTTCTCCTCGAAAATATATTACACATGGCTTCACTGCTTTCCTAGACTATGTGCAGTTTGTAGAGTGCTACTAGGTCTTCATAGTTGTGAATATGACAGTTATATCTAAAATTAGTTTAATCTGTTTTTCTTCCATTTATCAGCGGTAAGAGTGCTGGGGGTGGATTTATTACGGGTGGTGATTCTGTATCTCAAGGCTGTGTTAAGAGTTTATGAAAGCAACTGTTAGTCACAATAAAAAAACGCAGTTATTGAAGCTCCGGTTAATCTGACCAGGTGTTCATGGTTCAAACCCGGCCGTCGGCGTTTGAAGAAATGTTTACGACCGGAAATTTGACTGAATAACCTGAACGGCTCCTGCACATAAATCCCGTGTGGATGGGAAGGAGCGAAGCTCCTGACCGGGTTGGAAGGAAAGTCCACTGACCCCCCAGCCTCGCAATGACATGTCATTGGGCCAAAAGAGCTGGAAAGCTCGAGTGCCGCTGGTTATAGAAAAAAAAAAAAAAAAAAATCTGTGATAGACCTAGTAATCCAGCAGTAGGTTTTTGTAATGCTAGAAAATGCATCGGAAAGTGTGACAGTGCGGTAAAATGGTGCCAGCAAATAAAATGGATAACCGTTGTAATCGAAGTCCTTAATCAAGATACATTAGTTGACGCTAACTAAAGCCTTACAAATAAACAAAAATATAAATTACATCGTCCAGCAACACCTGACACCCACATGCAGAAGATGGGAAGAAACGAAAATAAGGCTAAGCTCTCAAAGCTTTATCTGGCTGAATCGTCTTCCGAAATTTGCTCCGGTAATTAACCGTCGGGCCCCGTGTAGTTGAAGGAGATCGCTGAAGAGATAACCAAAGAATATGACAACTGTACACTCAGGTAGGTCGTTCAAGGCAACTAATATGAGGTTGTTGTGCATGAGGTTGTTGTGCATGAGGTTGTTGTGCATGAGGTTGTGCATGAGGTTGTGCATGAGGTTGTGCATGAGGTTGTGCATGAGGTTGTGCATGAGGTTGTTGTGCATGAGGTTGTGCATGAGGTTGTACATGAGGTTGTGCATGAGGTTGTGCATGAGGTTGTACATGAGGTTGTACATGAGGTTGTGCATGAGATTGTTGTACATGAGGTTGTGCATGAGGTTGTACATGAGGCTGGTAACCTTATTATGCAAAACAAAATTCCACAGAAACCACCGGTTTAACATAATATGACTGCTAGGTGATGGCTTCCTGCAAGAGTACCAGCTGCTGTGATGGTCCTATCCTCTGTAAGTGGTGCACATGACAGTGATAATGGTGAGTGTTTTATTTTGCTGTTTTCCTAAATTTGTTCCGTTAATAACAGGTGAAAATGACAAAATATAACACAATAGGAAGAAGTAACAGCAAGTACTTACTCACACACACACACAAGGGCTCCGGAAAACAATGTGAAGATGTATGTCTGTGAACTGCTCAACTAATTTTAAGCTTGGACAAAACGATACGAATGTCGACGTGACCTCAAACAACATGGCCTTCAAAAGTGACTGACTACTCCTCACGGGAAGAGATTAAGTAATGATTAGAGAGGTATAGACACGTCTGCGCACTAGTTATCCAATAGTGGATTTATGTGTGTTTAGTTGTTTTGTTTTGGTTGTTTGGATTTTTTTTATATGGGAAAAAGGGGTGGGGTGCGGGGATTACTCGACATAGTTCGTGCTACATTCACTTTAAGTACATCTGCAAATGTATACAGGAAAGTAGGCCTCTTGTGTCTGATTATCTGCCGTCTGTCTTGTTATCTGTCTGTCTCTGAGTGCATATATATATATATATATATATATATATATATATATATATATATATATATATATCGTAATAGAACCACCTAATATCATTTCATTTTTAATTTTTTTTAACTTTAATATTATGTTGAAATGAAATACAGAGCACTTATTTTTTTAATTAAAAAAAATAAATAAAAATGCAGAGGCAGTAATTTGCTGCAGAGATTTTCATTCAACGCATCAGTTTAGAGTCAAGCGATGCTAGCTTTTCTATCATCTTGAGACGTGGTGGGTTTCATGCGATTTCAGCTTTTTCCACAACAATCAACAACACCTCATGGATGATCATTTAATAATGTACAGTAAGTGTATACCTCCCAGAAGTTGTCTTTGTTCATGGTCATTTAATTTTGTGTAGCGGTCTCATGCGGAAAAAACTCAAACACTCTTGAAGTATCTCAAGGACCCAGGTATCAAGGCAAAACTTGATAATCGTACATTTACCACAAAGTGTGATTAAAGCGCTGTTACATAATTAGTCAAATTATACCCTGATTACATATTCTGACTTCTGAGTAGATATGCTGCAGATGCTTAACGTTTAAGATGTTGGCTTTAACTCTTCTCTCGTCATTGTTTTGACGAGTATACTTGCTTATAATGACAATTCGTGAAGCTAGTGGCGGATCTACAGTGGGGGCCCTGAAGCTAGAACTCTTGGAAGGGCCCTTTTGGGGATGGGAAACAAACGTATTATAGAGAAAACTGGAATTGGAGGCCCTGTGGCTCAAGTTTCATTATCTTCATAGTAGATCCACCTCTGCATGCAACATAAGTGAACATTTTTATTGGGAAAAAATGCGCATTTGCATTTTTTTTAAACAGATACACCCTTGATTTTCTGACATCCTTGGTTCCTAAGCCTCGCTGGATAATCCGTCTTACTGGACCAACAGAGCTCACGTAAAAAATAATTCAACAGTTACCTCTGATCTGCTAAATATACACCTCAGATGTATCTAAAGCACTAAGTTGGCTAGATACTTAATTACAGTATAACAAATATTAATAGTAAATTAAATGATCGATTGAAATATAGGTGCATTCGTATAAATGTTCATTAGTGTTAATCTAACAGTCATTTATCAACTGTGACTAGTCTGACGGCCAAAAAATATCAATGGCCATTTAATAATTTTTGTCCGGATTAAAATGAGACGCGGGACTATTCGTTCGTGTGGAAAATATGGTGGCCGTACCCGTACATCTTTTTTTCCAACTCTTCACCCTGTTCGTCTCGCTCACAACAGGTCATACAGTAGCCTACGAGGAGCTTGGAAAAAACCGACATAGAATGTACGTTGCTAAAGAGACTGTTCACAAGAAGCAGCACAAACCTCACAACCAGCCTGAAAGTAGTTTATGAACTGTGCTGTCGCGACATATCAAAAAGCACAGCTTAATACAGTCCTATAACTATACAGGGTGTCTCTAAAGTCCTTGTGCAACTGTAAACTGTAATAACAATGGGTGTACAACATGGCAGAAGCATACTATAAACAACATGTAGTGTTATCCCAATTTTGAGTTATTTTTTTGTTATATCCTGATAGTGACTGACAAGTGCGCGACAGTAAAAGAAAAAAGCTCACAGGGCGTTTAAAAAAAAAAAAAAAGAACTGAATGATGAGTCACAAAAGATGAGCAGGTATGTTGATACGCCAAAAATTAAGCTGTGTAATGTTAAAACTTGATTATTAATTAAAATTTTAACAATCTGTTTATATAGCGTGCTTCTATCCATGTGTACATCAAGTAATTAATAGTTTAAATTTGGACACGGGACTTTAGGAACACTCTATGGATACTCTGATTCCGCTTATAACGAGTTATAAATTTAAATGTGTATGTAAGTAGTTTGGTTCCTGTTGGTTTGTGCAGCATTCTTATTTTTTTTATAATGTATATTTTTTGAATAGAGTGTCGTTAGTTTTGTTGTTTTTAGTGTTGGTTGACAGTTTAGTTCTTGTTCTTTTTTTCAGTTATTTCGTTTCGTTGTTTTGTATGGTGGAGTTCTTTGGTTAATGTAGTTGTGTTGGTTTTTTGTTGTTAAATTTATCACGACATAAACCAAGTAATGCTGGGTGATTCTCTTCGCGTGAATATGAAAATGGTTGCTATTATGTATTAGTAACAACCAAGTATAACCGATTCAAGGGCGGCGTACAGCGTTTAAAAAGATACAGAATGGAAAGGGAAATTCCTGGAATAAAAAGTTACCACTCACAGCATGTATAAACTGAGAAAACAGGGGTCTGTCATCTGAGTCTATTTGAAATGCAGTCAGTTCTCTTCCCCTTGATTTAAAAAAAGAAAAAAGAAAGGAAGAACAGAAGAAAATAAAATATTCATTAAATGAATAATTTCATATTTTTTAGAACCCATTATTAACAATTAAGATACCACACACTTTTTATCAGGAACAATCGAACGAAACTCGGTACATTTAATATCGTCCAGCTGCTCCGACTGCTGCGGCATGTATGTTAGCTTCGTTATTATCCTTTTCGCATTTATGGAGAATAAAGCCATGACTGCAGCAGGTGAAACTCCTTGCAAGAAGCCTACATTTTGTTTTACATTAACAAGTAGCCAATGGGAGCATGTCTTATTGCTTTCTCTTACAGCGGGTGTGTGTTCTATAACATTTTGTTTCCTCATTTTTGTGTTACGTACATCCTTACAGAAGACTTCAGGTTGGTGAATTAAAATTTTTACCAGGATTTACATACAATCTCATATAGATCGCCTTATACAACATGCCCAAGGGAGCATGTGGTCTTATTTCTTTACTTTTTGTAACATTATCTCATGTACAGAGTTGACCACGGTAACTTTTCGGCGCGGCTGTACAAAATATCGGTCCGACGTGATTTACTAGTTCTCAAATATCTTTAGTTTTTTTCGTACCCTGGGAGATTCGGGGATGATCATTAGTGATGCCAACATTTTGTTAACATAAAAACAAATAATTCCTAATACTATATTGGACAGCACATATTGGTTTTAAGTTGTTCCTCATCTTTTGTGTTACGTCATAAGCCTCTTTACATTCAAACGAAGACCTTCTTCTGAACTTTAATTTCTTTTCTTCTATTGTTGATGGCTGAATTAAAATTTTTACAGGATGAATGTATTTAGCTCAAGAAATACCCACGGACTCCTGCTTGATTTTTGTCGACAAATACCGGAGTACCATTGAAAGTTAATGAAGCTCCGCCTACATTTTGGAACATCAACATTTTCCGAGTGCATGAATCACTGAAGACGTTAAGTGGACGATAGATCTGTGAAGACATCCTTCTGTGACACTTAGCAGCGACCATGTAGCATTATGGCTTCTATGAGTAACTCTTATACGGAGTCCTATCTAATTTGACAGTCCTTCTTTTTGTAACATCATTATCGGTTGCATAAATTGGTTAAGACTCTACAACACTGTACGTACACAAATGTCAGACTAATATTCTGTGCTTTAATTTATTTAATTGAACGGCGTGTTAGAACTGTTAGCGTGGTTACCGCTTTTCAGCGCTAAACATGGTCTGTATTTAACAAAATCTCAACATCTCCACAGTCTTTTCTCACTGTGCGAGAGAGAGCTAATATGAAGAAGCTAGTGATTTAACTGTTTCCAAGTTTTTTGTCCCAGGATGATACAATTATCATTTACGGTTTTTGATGACGGTGTCCCAGTAATGCAGACAACAGTGGTTGAAAATAGTTCAGAACTATTTGATGCGGGCACATGAAGACGGTCATTAGGTGCCCCAGATGCCACATTTTAGTTCTGTCACATTTAAACTAACATAACAGGAAGTCATTTTGTCAATGACAAAAGTTTGATATGGACACGTTGGTGTAATTTTTTGCGGTTTACATATTGGTTTTATGTGTTTGCCACTCCACGGTGCATGGAAATGGATTAATGATGTTTTTGCACACAATGACGGTAAACGGTGGCAGAATTGTTGCATGTTGACGGATTGTCCCATGATGACGGTGCCCATGATGACGGTGCCCCATGATGACGGTTTTTGTGTCCCATGAAGTCGGTGTCCCATGATGACGGTGCCCATGATGACTGGTTGCCCCATGAATTGACGTGCCTTGATGACGGTGATTTCCATGCAACACCACATATTTGTCATTAATGTTCATGATGATTGAGAGTCTTAGTCTTGCTTTGACTTTCACACTCCCTACCCCGCCCGAAACCTTATTATACATTTAATGTGATTCCTTAATGGTACTTGAGATTCCTAAATGTCTAGATTCCTAAATGGTACAGATTTGCTAAATGGTACAGATTCAACATACGACATAGGAAATACTTGCAAAATATTGTGAAAACATGTCAAGACAGTAGGTATTAAAGAAGTACAGGACGCCGGAGAAAGTACGATTATGCTCCTCTTTACCTTTGCGGCATGGAGAACAAAGGTAATAACAAAAGTGATCAATAGCTCGCTGTGACCGGAATTGTGGAGATAATATGAACCTAGGGCTACAGACACTGTACTTAAAGTAGAAGATTTGTAGAGATGTCTGTTGCCCCATCTATTTAGTGGATACGTTGAAATAGGTCGGTTACAGATGACTGGTGAGTGTCAGTTACGCACAAAAATAGCCTATGTCGCTGAACTTTAGTCAATCATCAATTTGTTTGCTCTTTCAAACATTCGTGGGCAGTTCTTCACATGATGTCTTCTAAATCAGACTGTATTTTTAAAACTTGTTCTGTGTGTCTCAGTACTCTTCCATCTTCTAAATCGTGTTATTTTTCTCTCTTTCCAGCTATGTAGGGGAATTAGGGTTAGAAACGATCTCAGTCATTACACTTTGTAGATATTGTCTATCAGAGTGCACCAGCAAGACAAGAGATAGAAGACGATGGGGATCCATTGCAGACGACCTTCGATGTGAAGATGGCACCTGGTGACTCACCCTCAGGCATGTCGTACAAGGTGACTAATATGACGATGTTGATGAGTCTAACAACCTGGTTATAAATGAAACAAATTTCTACAGACACTACTGCTGCAAGTACGTGTGAATACTTCGTGCAGGTTTCTTCTAAGAGGGCCAGATGCCGTGGTGGTTCCATGCTCCATAATGGGCGAAAATGAAAATGATGATGATCTGAATGCATGGTGGCCCCATGCTCTTTAAGTAGCGAAAAGCTTGATAATGACAGCCTTGATGTATTTGATGGCTAACTATTTTCTGGGATACTTTCCTCATTTCTGGTCTACATTGTTCAGTTCTCTCGTCTATCCAATGTATTTATTTTTAAATCTACCCAATTTACTTTAGTACTGCATTCTGACGACTTCGGCTACATAGCAAAAACCTATATTTACGTGTCTTATAGCAATAACCTCTACTTACGTGTCTTATAGCAATAACCTCTACTTACGTGTCTTATAGCAATAACCTCTGCTTACGTGTCTTACAGCAATAACCTCTACTTACGTGTCTTATTGCAAAAACCTGTACTTACGTGTCTTATAGCAATAACCTCTACTTACGTGTCTTATTCAAAAACCTGTACTTACGTGTCTTATAGCAATAACCTCTACTTACATGTCTTATAGCAATAGCCTCTACTTACGTGTCTTATGGCAATAGCCTTTACTTATGTGTCTTATAGCAATAGCCTCTGCTTACGTGTCTTATAGCAATAGCCTCTACTTACGTGTCTTATAGCAATAGCCTCTACTTATGTGTCTTATAGCAATAGCCTCTACTTACGTGTCTTATAGCAATAGCCTGTACTTACGTGTCTTATAGCAATAACCTGTTCCTACATGTCTTACAGCAATAGCGTCTACTTTCGTGTCTTATAGCAATAGCCTCTACTTACGTGTCTTATAGCAATAGCCTCTACTTACGTGTCTTATAGCAATAGCCTCTACTTACGTGTCTTATAGCAATAGCCTCTACTTACGTGTCTTATAGCAATAGCCTCTACTTACGTGCCTTGTGTTTTAGGATGAGGCACTTATTTTATCTTATTTTTTTTTGTTTCTGTTATTTGTATATCAGTCCGGTAGCTCTTTGTTATTTTTCTATTCTCTTTCCACATAGTAAAATGTCAAATGTCCATGTGCAATGAAGATAGTCCTTAAAAATAAGCGTCATTTTTAAGTGACTTTTTGTGGATTTGTGCGTGTAGTTTTTTTTGTTTTTTGTTATTTGGGTACGATATTCTGGTGGGAGACACATATTCGCTGGCTCAATCTAAGAAGCCCTCTGTAACCGTAAAGATTTTTGGCGGTGATAGATTAGTTTAGGAGTCACTGATGCATTATTAAATATTATAACTGATGACTGGTCTTGGAGATTGAATAAATGGTGATGGGTGTTACCCTAATGGTTACACTGTTCAATGCGCCCACACAGAGCAGAACATAATGCTTATATCACGCGAATGTCAAAATATCAAATTCTGTAAGACTAGACTACCACTGCTACACACGAGATAATAATAATAATAATAATAATAATAATAATAATAATAGCCCCTTCAGTCATAACTGACTATGGGAATGCACCCCTGAGGTGGCAGCCCTCAGCTGCTTATTTTCCTGGTGCTCCTTTCGACGTTTTCTCCTCACCTCTGCTTCTTGTGTGAGCCTCTCTTCGCCCAATCTGAGGTGGTGCCGTAAATAGCATCGCCACTTAGTGCGATCGGCAGCTTCATCCTCCCATGTTGCTGGATCCATGTCCAGTGCTCTCATATCTCTCTTGCACACATCTTTGAACCTCAGCTGTGGTCGCCCAACTGCTCTCTTGCCATCTGCCAATTGTCCGTAGAGGATATCTTTTGGGATGCGACCATCTTCCATGCGGCGAACATGGCCAAGCCAGCGAAGTCTGCGCTGTCTAAGAAGCGTATACATACTTTGAAGGCCAGCACGTGACAACACCTCGACATTTGTCACTTTATCTTTCCACGAGATGCCGAGGATGCGGCGTAGACACCGCAAATGGAAGGTATTGAGCCTTCTTTCTTGCTTAGCATAGGTCGTCCAGGTCTCGCTGCCATATAGGAGTGTGCTGGTGACGAGATACTGTTAGTGAATTCAATCTGTTTGTTGACATAGATCTCGCCACACAGGCTATTTATGGTCATGCGTTACTACTGTCATGACTACTGTTTTCCTACCGTGTTAAATGTTGCAGTGAGTGTGCGTGGGTACATTCACACGCCACAGATACGCACGTACGAGTCGTGGAACTACAGGCGACATTTAACATAGTTTATTGTCACAATACGTTAATATGAAATACACATAGTCAAACATAGCTCACAACAAGAAAGTACTATAGTTACATCTCCACTTCCCAGCATCATCAAGCTACTACCACATCAATGGCCTCTTAAACGATGCTTCCAACATCAGCATTATAATAAATAGACAATGGATCCTTTTCCCAGCAAACGGTTGTCCTCACCGTGCTATCAATAATAAATGGCCTCAAACGATGCTTCTAACATCAGCATTATAATAAATAGACAATGGATCCTTTTCCCAGCAAACGGTTGTCCTCACCGTGCTATCAATAATAAATGGCCTCAAACGATGCTTCTAACATCAGCATTATAATAAATAGACAATGGATCCTTTTCCCAGCAAACGGTTGTCCTCACCGTGCTATTGTGAACGGTGGTTTGGTTTTGGTAGAGAGAAAGAATGTAGAAAAATGGTATGGATGGGTTTGGTTGCAGATTATTTGTCGTTAATGAAGGGAGATAGATGTGTAAGGTTAGGCTTTGTCTTAAGGGAAGTAAATTAGAATTAAGTCCCTTACAGGTTTGAGTGACTTGAGGAAAAAAGTTTGCACGAGAAAGTCGAGATGGGTAAACACATGTTAGGCGTGAACGAGGAATGTTAGAACGGGGTTTTGACGGAGTCTGGTTTGAGACGCGCTAAGTGTAGGCAGGGAAAGGTGTTTCTCTCAAGTGTGTAGTTAGATATTGAACGTACAGCGTAAGATTTTATATTGTTGTATAAGATATATTCGGAGCACCAAAGTGTGTGTGTAAGAAAAAGTGTATTTCAAATGAAGAAACAAAACAGGTACGTTTTGACATTTTGATTATTTACTGCGTATGTGGCTCAGCAGACCAGGTCTGAGCAGAGGACAGTAAACAGAGGAAATCTTAGTAAAAGTGACAGCCCTGGCGGTTAAGGCCAGTTTCTCGTATAGAGATATAACAAGAAACATGGGAAAAGAAACATAAACAGAAGAACGACAGGAAGTTCTGTCTGAATAAATATATGACATGTTCTATAGCTGAGACAAGTAATAGTAAGAAGACAAGCAAATGTATGTGAAAAATGGATACTGAGATTGTTTGAAACTGAAGATTGTATTTTGCAAGACTGCCTACCTTGAAGAGAAAGGTCGGGCATACCATTTTTTTTTACTCAGTTATCAACTTATGTTAATAAAGTTCTACCATTGATATTTTCACTGCTGTTTTGAGTGGTATCGATTGATCAACAGTGGGTATGAAGAAAAAAATAGAGTCAGTCTGAGTGAAGGAAGTTTCTAGTATTTACTTTACAACACATTAGCTACTGGAAGGGCAGAGGTCCGAATCTTGCAATACGACTCACGGCCACAGGACTTTTCATGGTGCCCGTGACCAGCCCTACAGTAGGCAGTAGCAAAGACAACAGATAACAGAGTTGAAATGGTGCCAGTGACCAGCCCTACACTAGAATAGCTCAAGAAACTTTTATAACTCAATGATAGTTCAAGAAACTTTTATAAAGAAAGACAGACTCCACTCAGATGTCAGTTTCGGCATCACATATTAGGTACGGTTGCGTCAAATATTTTCGTATCTAGCACTAAAACGGTCACAGAGTATTTTGGTGCACCTAACCCTATGCAAGATAGAGTTGTAAGAGACTACAGACAGAAAGAAGGTCAAGTTCACTAAGAAGAGATTACACAGAAAGAAAGAATCCTGCGAGCGAAAAAAAACAAAACAAATCAAGACAAAACAGAAGTCAAGTAAAGTGAAGCGACATCAAAAACAACGAAGTCTATCCAAAGCATCACGAAGGTCAAGTTCATTAAGAAGATACAAATCGAAGGAATCCTGCGAGCTGAAGAAATAAAGCAAGACAACACAGAAGTCAAGACATCACGAAGGACAAGTGCACTAAGAAGAATATAAAGAACAAAACAGTCTACATCACCCAACAACCGTCAGAGTACAGGCACTCATGCATGAGATAACAATCTGAATTATGAACAGGCCCAACGCGCATAAATAACATGTTACACAGCCGTATAAGACAAAAATTGTGTTGATTAATTCTGAAATACTGGAGGAGCAAGTGTGTATCCCAATCAAGGAAAACAGATTATGTAACACATAAACATTTAGAAACAAATTAAGTTAATTATTAGTGTAGTCAGTTAAATTATGAGAATTAGATTGATAATTGTTTTGTAACTCATAAGAATTATAAATATTGTATACAGATATTGGTTAATAATTCTCTTACAGGTCAACCAAGAGATTTATATTAATTTTTTTTTACAGGTGTTTCTATTAACACTAACACTTACAGGTCAAGACAAGATGCAACAACAACAACAACTTACGGCGGGTTTGGATCCCAATGTGGCTGCTCTTGAGCAGGTAGCCAAGGCTATGACATCCATTAGAAATGAAAGTAAGTTCCAGAATATCCGGAACAGCATAACACCATATGCAGGGAATCCTACTTTATGTAGAAAATGGTTGCTCGAGATACAAAGATATTGCACTTCGGTCAATATGGACCAAGGTGAGTACAAACAAGTTGCATATCTTTCCTCAGGTGGGTTAGTAGTAGATTTTATAAGACGCAGGTTTGACACTGTCCCAGATGAGACATGGGAAGATTTTAAGAAAGAACTAATAAGAAGGTATGCACAAATTACAGATGCATCTTATGCGTGGACGCTGCTGAGGAGCATACAACAACAAGCAGAGGAACCCGTTCAAATGTTCAGCGACAGGTTGTTAAACCTAGCGGAAGAAGTTTTCTTGGGGCAACAAATTAACCAGCAAGAGGTGGAAAAAAACAGTTAGTGGGCATATTCGTCGATGGGTTGAATGGTATACCAATTAAATTACATCTCCTCAGGAAGGACCCACAAAACTTGTCACAGGCCATTGCACTTGCTACAGCCGAAGAGAACCTTAGAAGAAGATTGGACCTCAGGCTTGGTAGAGTGGTTCCATGTGAAGAAACACAAGAAGAACCTATGGAGATAGGACATTGTCAACAAAGAAGGATAGAAAGACGAGGGAGAGGAATGGAAACGTTTTATAGGTCAAGGCAGGTGGACCGCAGGCAAAGCGTATGTTATGCTTGCAATAGGCTGGGACATAAACAATTTGAGTGTAATTACAGACCACTACAGCCGCAGCACTCAGTACGAAGAGTTGAGACCGGTAATCCGACACGCACTAGACACACAGAAGCCTTGTCCGGTAACTGTACTCAATTCACTGGTCACAACAATACTCAATATAATTACAGACACAACCCGGGCGTCACAAATATTCGTGACAGAGTCCGACACACAAATATTTACACTCAGTGTACAGACGGACCAGCTCACTATGAGAGTGTGGTAAATAGGTCTCAACAGCATAGACAATGGGCCAGAGTACATCATCATAGGAATTGGTTTGACAAGGGAGGACGTCAAAAACAGACATGTCAAGAATACAGGAATAGGAAGATGAATTGGGATGGTTCAGTTATAAACAGGAACAAATATGAAAGGAGAAACATATATACAGATCGCGAAATTGGGAAATGGAAATGTAACCAATATCAAAATAAACAGGGACATAATAGAACATGGAATAACAGGGACAGGACACTCCCGACTTTCAACAGCAACTATGGATCAGGACATTGGGACAGCGTGAATAGGAGAAGAACTAGAATAGATTTGAGGAATTTTGTTGGAGACATCAGGAGAGGAGTCAAAGACAAGAAAATACAAATAAATGAAATTGAAAAACAAGAAAGAAAACAACGTATCCCTAAAAGAAGACAAGTAGCAACAGCAATCGAGCTAGCTCATAAACCAGACCCTTGCTCATGTATTATCGAAATACACGGAAGGAGATATAGAGCATTGGTAGACTCAGGGGCTACTGTAAGCCTTATTAGGTTTGGAATTTATAAACAGATACGAGGCGTAGCTCAATACAGAAAGTCACAAAATACACTTACCTCGGTGTCAGGAGAAAACCTGAAAGTGATGGGAACAGCTATGGTGCAAATGAGAATTGGCAATATGATCGTGGAACACACGTTCACCATAGTGAAGGGGATGACAAGAAATATCATACTAGGACGTGATTTTCTGCTAAAACATAAGGCTCAAGTACATTTTGATACTCACCAACTGAAGATAAATGGCGAATACATCAGGTTACAGGACGACGTATACATAGCGTCCATAATCCGAAACAGAACAACAGTTACGCTGCGACCGAATGAAGTCGGTATTGTTCAAGGCAAGTTGAAAAGATCCCCATATTTCAACCAAGGACAAACGGTCTTAACACTCGACTGGGAAGATGGAGATATACTAGATGAACCCGGACTAGAAATGGTAGAAGGAATAGTACAAATTGGAAAAAGACAACAATTTCCAACGATGATTATAAACATCAGGGGAAAAACAGTTAGAATACCAAGAGGATTTGTATTAGGAAGGGTACAACTGATGGAAGGTCAGAAAGGAAATATGGAACACCAAGAAAAGCACCAAATACAAGAAACTATGAACAATAACAACGCGCGTCAGCGACAAAATCGGAAACCACAAACAGTGGTGGTACCACAACATAGAGTTAACAACAAGATATACAGAGAGCAGAAGAAAGTGGAAACAAGGAAGCAGGACAAGGTAAGAATCAAGGAAGATGTATGCACACCATTCAGACTCAATGCAGTGTTAGGCGAGAAAAAGCACACAAAAGAGAATGGAATACGGAGAATTAACAGTTTAACAGAAAAGATGGAAAGGAGCAAAATACCTCAACCAAGTATAGAGCAGTTGAGGAAAGAAATAAAAGCCATCCTTGGAAGAACTAAACCAGACATCGTGGTACTAAAGGAGGTGCAGAAAATTCTGGAAGAAAAGTTTGATATAGACTTATCACAAAGAAAGGAAGAAATCTACAAGCTTGTCGTAGACGAAATAGAGGAAGATAGACCGATGGATATAAGAGGCTATATAAGGAGCCATAGTATGTATAGTATGAGAGGCAGTGTTCAAGAAAGATGTACACGGATTCCCAATAACACACCACACTACACGGAAGAACATAAACAACATAACAATACACATGAACGGATAGGAACACGTAGAACTGAAGCAACACAAAATGATAGTGACTGGAAGGAGTCTAACAGGATAGTAGACAACTGGAGAGTAGGATGGGAAGATGACTATGGAGAAACATCAACAGGTAGTCAGTGTCACACAAGGGCAGGAAGAACACAAGTCCATGCAGAACCGGGAACAACATCTGATCGGTTAACCCCAACCCCCCAAATCTTACACAGCGAGCAAGAGGAGATGGGCACATATAGGCCAGAAATCTTACACAGCGAACAAGAGGAGATGGGCACATATAGGCCAGAAGAAGACAGGATACAAGTATGGCAGGATACAGAGAGTAAACAGTACAATGAGATTCTAGAAGATACGACAGGAATAAGGAAACAATGGAATAATATTGAAACAGAAATAGATGCACCGTACAAACATACGAGAGCTGCAGAACAAAGAAACAGAGCACAGGAGCAGCAGCTATTGAAACAAATGGAACAACAGATAGAGACTAGACAACAAAGTGGTACAAGTCAAACTCAGAAAATAGAGGACACATCAGCTAAAGATTCAGATACGCACGAAGAGATGGAGGAAGAGAAAATAAGAGGGATGAAGAGACAGCGGTCGTCGTCATCAGACGATTCAGAGGAGTACATAAGGCGTCTAGCGAAGTTGAGACATGTAGAAGAGGTCAGACTAAAGAGGAAGAATAAAGTAAGAAATAGCAGTGTAGCAGAGATGAAGGACATACGGGCAATTGTTCAATATATGGACTGGAAATTTGAAGAATTGGAAAAGGAGAAATGTAGTCATAGATAAGTGCAAGAAGAACAAGATAGAAAGACCAAGGGAACGGGTCAATGGGATATAAACAGTGTCGACCAGGGAAGGTCAAGGAAAAACAAAGAGGAAGAAGGAAATAAAGATAGAACAAAAATAGAACAGTTAACTGCACTTTGCGCAGATTTAGAGAAGAAGTTGGAAGAGTTAGAAAAGAGACAAGAAATGAATAGAGATGCATCAGTGTAGTGAAATTGACAGAGATACAACGGTAAAATATCTCCAAAGATAACATTTAAGGATAAAAACATAATGCGTAGGCTGCGAATAGTACATGATCGCCTAGACCGCGGGTCATCATCCTCCATAATAATTGACTTGCTAGACAGGAGGGGAACGGCGGATCAAAAAGGAAAAAATATGACTGGAAAGATTGCGTGAGACTAGAAAGGCTAAGGAGACGCAATTGGGGGGGAAACGGAGAAAAGTCACGTTTCCCAAGTTGACATAAAAAGTAAGCAACTCGACAGAAGGGACCATAGATATGTTACGCCACAGTCATTTATTGGACGCTTTTGCGCGATACCAAGCCCTTGATTTGAATTCAGCGGCTAAAACGCAGATGTTTGGAATATTACAAAATTTAAAAAGTACTTTTTTCTTAATATTAATGTTAGGAATATAAAAATTAGCTGGCCGGATGGCCTATTCTGAGCAGTGAAATAATATGTTCTTAATTTTACAGACGGATAGATAATATTGAAGATAATGACAAAAGACAGTGTTGTTCACATCATCGACAGACTGTATTGAATCTAAAAGTGTCGCTAATTGCACAAAAAAAACACGACTTTGGGACGCAGGTGTTCAAATTTACTTAGTATGGAGGAGAGGGTTTTTGGGTGGTAGCTGTGTCTAAATATAACTTTTAACGACAAAATTTTGGAGGGGAGAGAAAGGTTGGTTCAAAAATCAAGTACATTTTGTAGAAACACAAGTAGAGACGGACAGACTAACAGATAACCATCCATACTTGACTGAAGCATGACTGAAATGACTTTATGGTAGGAAATTTGAATTTAAAATAAACCTAGGCAGTGATTGGCCACAGACAATCATATCATTAGCGCTCAGACGCGAAAGTGGGGCCATTCTTCAATAGTTGTTCAGTGATAGACACAGATTTTAAAGTGTGGTGATTTCCATATGAAAGAAAGTGTAATAAATTTAGGGACGCCATACTATAGCCAGCAGCTCAGCTGAGTTTTGCTAGCAATTCTGTGTTATTTATTCATAATCTGGTAAGATTGAAATTATTTCCTTATATATTTTGAATATTGTTTCATGTTCGAGTGATTTGATACTGCCATATCGAAATCTAGCCTTACAAACAAGTAGGGATTTGCTCTAGACCCCCCGCCCAAGTCAGGGTCTAGGGACCAACAATGTACATAAACTCCCGCAAGGGTTAGGCAAAACAGATCAAGTGTTGAGAATAATGAAACATATTACCTATCCTCTTTTAGGGCAGACAACTAATAAATAATTTTCAGAATCTATAGTCTGGGAGGATCTATCTGATGTAAACCCACCATGGTAATGTGCTGTTTGGTCAGAGAGATCTGACCTGTCTGTATGATGTGGTTGTTGTGTCAGTGTTGTGTCCAGACGTGGGTAGAGAATAGATTTTGACACATGGCCCATACTTTGATTGCAGAGCTGCGAGTTTCTGTTGTCAACAAAGCAGTGTCTATTCAGTTGGTGACTTTACTCGAGTGTATCTGTGCAGTACTTGTGACAGAGACCACCATTATTGCCCGCCAGTACGGAGAGGTGGGACCACCTGATTTCAGCACCAGAGCTACTACTACCAGATGAGTGAGCCTCTGGTCTGCTGGACATTCACCAACGCTGTGTAGTTACAAATACCCCCATAAAAATTCCCACCATTTTCTGGACACTGTGTAGTCAATATAGACAGGTGTGATGAGGCCACCCCAACAGCACAAACAGTAACTATCCTCCCAAGTAGATGACTACTAGAACATTTTAATAAAACTAACTAGTATAGTACATATATATGTACACTATTGCATTTATGATATAATATTCCATGCATTTCTTTCATAATCTCTAAATCCTTTTAAGTTCTGGGCAATCTAAAAAAATTGATCCAGAACAAAATAAATGTAATATAATTCTATCAAGAAATTTTACACACGTGAGTTAGTTCAGTGTATTTTAACATTTATTAATATTATTAGTCTTGTTAAATATCTGTGGGTACATCTATAACCTATTACACCACACTACATATCATAACCCTAGACACTTTACGTAGCCACATTCATTAAAAAAAAAGAAGTGTGAGGTCGTAGTGGTAGCAAGAAAGGCCTTCTGACAATTCACCACTACATTTTATCTCAGGAGCCTTCACAGCTGGCCTCATACAATTACATTTAGTAATATCATCATCATACAATACCATCAAACACCACTACATAAATTGGGGTCTTGTCCAGGGATAATTAGCCCAACAGTAATATTAGGATCTCCTGGTGGGAGAAATAAAAGTAGGGAAATAAATTGTAAAATTCCCTTTAAAATTAAAAGTGTCCCTGCAGATAAAAGTTGGTGAATCTTCACAGCCAGTAATAATTAATTAGTTAACTGGTTAGTTAGAATTGGTTAGACTATAGTCATAAGAAGTACTTAGTGTATTTACTGGTTAGAGATTTATCTTGTATATTATTATATTGTTTAAAAAGTATGGCGGAGCTGGCAAAATTTAGATCAGCTGCTGTGCTCACCGCGAAGGAGGGCCGAAAACGAACGAACGAACGAACGAACGAACTTTATTTTCGAAGGGTAAAGAATTGGGCGCGCAGGCCCGTCTAACATTCTGCCCTTCCACTCTCATTAATCTTGCATACTATATCCTTTCATTCCCACATGATGCTTTAAGCATTAATTTAAAGGCATGCAACATTTTAAAGTTACCATAACAGCATTCATTTACAGTATGCAAGCATAATAATAAAAAAAAAATGAGTAGGGTTTTTTTTTTTTGAAACAAACAAGCTAGTAAATGGGGGGAAAAAGTAATAATAAAATAAAATAAATAAAACAATAAATAAAAATAAATAAATTCTGTATACCGACACTCACTCATGCGGTCAATCCGTCTACAATTAATCTGTATTTTTGGTATGCGGGTACATTCTCACGACTCACATTTCTAAAGTACAGTATTATGTGGGTACATTCACACATACATTACATTATATAATAATATTTTAAAGTGAATATAATAATGATATTACATGGATATAAAACAAATTATTCACACACAAAAATGAGCGGAAGAGGAAAAGAAATGTTGACCTATGGATGAGATGTTGACAGGCAAATACTGTTTCTATGGGGGTAGATAATCAGTGTTGAGGAAGTGTTTGAAAAGTGCTTTGTTAAAAGAATATTGTGTAGGTAGGCTTTTTAGGTGGTGTGGAAGGCTGTTCCATAAGTAGGCACCAGAGTAGGCTAGACTCTTTTTGAACAGGTCGATCCTAGGTTTGGGCAGACGTAACTGATGTAATCGTTGTCCCTCCCTTCTACTGGTTTGAAACAATGATCTTAGGTACGACGGGGCATTGTTAGATAGAATTGTGTGAGTCAGCTTGGCTTTGTTGTAGAGAAGACGTTTTTTTAGCGACAGTATTTTGGGTTCTTTTCCTGTCCTTGTGTGTGGTGTCGTGCGATTATCGGTGATCAGACGCACTGCTCTCTTTTGCAGGGAGTGCAGTCTCTTCGAGGTGGAAGCAGGGCAACAATCCCATAGTGTAGAGCAGTAATCTAGATGTGTCTGTATATGTGAGGTGTAGAACAATAGTCTAGTGTCTGCGTCTAAGAAGTGTTTTATTTTGGCTAGCTGGTACGTCTTTTGTGCTATGTGTTTGGTTAAATTCCGTACATGGGAGTTCCACGTTAAGTGCTGGTCAATCGTGATCCCCAGAACTTTGTGTTCTGTTACATGTTCAATTTGTATTGATTCCGCGTGTAGCTGTAGCGATCTTTTGGTGCAGCTTAGGAGTTTCTGTCTGGTGGTAATCAACATAGATTTCGTTTTTGTTGTGTTTACTGGCATACGATTCATATTACTCCATTTTGTTAGATTGTCTACATCGCTTTGAAGAGTCATTTCAAGTGCCACGCAGTCATTGTCACTAGTGTAGATAGTACAATCATCTGCAAAGAGGTCACAAGTTGAATATTTTAGATGTAGTGGCAGGTCGTTGATGAACATTGCGAAGAGTAGGGGCCCAAGAATAGAGCCCTGTGGTACTCCTGTAACTACCTTCGAGAAATCTGATGCCGAGTTGTTGTGAAGCACTAACTGTTGTCGATCTGCCAGGAATGATTTGATGATGTTTAGTGGATTAGAGCCTATTCTGAGGGTTTCCAACTTTTGAACCAAGATAGTGTGGTCAATCATGTCAAATGCTTTCTTGAAGTCGACAAAAACAGCACCACATAATTTTCCATCATTTATGTTCGACAGCCAGTTGTCTGCCATTTTGGTGAGCGCTGTGTGACAGGAATGTTTGGGTCTGAAACCTGACTGGCTATCAATGAGCAGTTTGTTTGTTGTTAAGTGTTGAAATGTGGTGTTGTAAATGTGTTTCTCTAGTGGTTTTGAAAGAGATGATAGAAGGGATATTGGTCTGTAGCTGTTGGGATCGCTATGTGAGCCAGATTTATAGAGGGGGTACACTTTGGCAGATTTAAAGCTGTGGGGAAGTAGTTGTGTGCAATACATTGGTTGTACACATAGGTTAAGGAGTCGCAAATGATGGGCGCAGCGTAACGTAGAATCTTATTGCTGATACCATCAAGCCCAGATGAATTGTTGTTTTTTAATGCCAAGATATATTTGAGAACTTCATGTACTGTTAGAAAAGGAATATGTCTTAGATCTGTTGTGGTGTGTTCAGTGTTGCAGAAGGCTGTCAATTTACTAATATCGCAGTCCATTGGCTTTAGTGTCGACTTGAGAAGGCTAATTTCTGTTTTGAAGTGGTTGCTAAAATGAGTTGCCGTGAGGGAGCAGCTTTTTGGTAAAGAGTTTAGTGACTTTGATTTGTGTGTTAGTGTTCTAATGGCTGCCCAGACTTCTTTGCTGTTTGCTTTGTCTTGAATCATCTTTCTGAAATGTAGTTTCTTTTCCTGACGAATGAGATATTGTACTTTGTTTCTAAGCATCCGATACCTGCTGAAATCTTTGAGCTTATGTGCTTCGTCCCGCTCTCTCATTGTTGATAGTATTTCGTTGGTTATCCATGGGGTCTTTCTGATGTTTTTGACCCGAACCTGCTTTATAGGAACATGTTTGTCGAATACGTTGTTGAAAGTTTGTGTCCAGTATGTTATGGCTTCTTCTGGATGCGGAAGTTGGTACACGTATGAGAGAGGGGATATTTGTAGGTCTTGTAGGAATAATTGAATGTTAAAGTTTTTGAAATTCCTGTAATGGACTGTGATGTGTTCCGTTTTAGGTGCTTTAAACCCCTTTCTCGTCCAGGTACAGCAAATAGGATAGTGGTCACTTAATGATGTCTGTGGGACTATGCATTCTATAATGTTTTCTGGGCAGGTCGTATAGATATGATCAATTAGTGTAGATGATGAGTCTGTTACTCTCGTGGGTTGATTGATTAACTGTATGAGGTTGTATGAGATGGTGATATCATTCCACGTGTTGTTCGGTTTGTGAAGGTCAATATTGAAATCCCCCAGTAGAATAATTTCCTTCGAAGAAGCCCAAACGTTGTCCATCATTCGTGAGAATGTGTCAAACCATACAGCAGAAGAGCTAGGGTTTCGGTACAGGTAACCAATTAGAACGGGGGTCAGGTTGGGGAGTTTTATTTCCAGCCATAAACATTCAATGCCAGTATGTTCTAGATCATCACGGCGTCTGTACTGAAGAGATGTTGAGATGTATATGACTAGCCCTGTTTCATGTTGTCTGTTAGGATCCCTGCGAATGGTGGTGAATCCATTAATCCTAATTTCGTCATCTGTAATTTTGTCATTGAGACGGGTTTCAGAAAAACCAAATATGTGGAAGTTTTGTTGGAGGGAGGTGGAGACTTCAGAAAGCTTACCTAGCAGGTGGTAAATGTTTAAATGACCAATTTTAAGCCCTGATAGTTTAAGCCATGAATTAGTGGTATTGCCTATATTTTGATTAGAGTTTTTGCACTCGGACATGATAATAGTCAATAGGAAAGAAATAATGAGGGGAGTAGGAATGAGTAAGAAGCAATAAAATTGGTACACAATGGTTTATACAAAATTGTAGACAAGTAATAAAATGTGCACTGCTAGAGTCCGTGGACACTGTTTACAGTATCTTAATCTCTGCAAAAAGTGTGGTTTTTATCTTAAAATACAGTCTGTTCCGAACAAAAAGGAATATTTTTACTTCAACCACAGTCAATGTAGAGAATTAATCCTCCCGGGACAGTTAAAGGTCCACGCTGTGACTTAGTTAGTTAGTTTTGTGAGGATTTCCTAATTTTCCTCAATATGAAAAAACGAAGGTGCAGATGTATAAAAGATGTAAAAGAGAATGGTGAGCGTAGGAATGAGAGGAATAAGCACAGAGATAATAATAATAAGAAAACAACAGTATTAATACGATAGAGTTATTACTAAATCGGAAACAAATTTAGATACGCCCTGCTCTGACGAACAGAAAGAAATGTTTAAACAGACAATGTAATAAAAAAAAAAAAAAAAAATTATTAACATCCAAAAGTGACAGTTAAAAGTTCAACGCTGATACTCAGCTATTTCTTTTATCTCAGGACAAAGGTCACTAAAGTGCTTCCGAAGAGAACGCGTCAGGTCGAATGTTACACTGCAAACTTGTTTAAAAAAAAAAAACAGTTTTAAGTTGCTTGGTTTTAATCTTGTTCTGTAGAGCCGTTTATAGACATCTGAAGAGCCTGCATTAATATTTCTGGACTATATTGAGTCAGTTGCCGTAAAACGGATGAATTGTGAGAATTCCGTTCTGTGCGGGTGGAGACGGGGTGAGAAAACTCCCATTTTCTTGCTGTAGTTCCTGCGTTGCGATTAAGTGAATGGGTGTTACTTGTAGTCCAATCTGTCCATCTGTCCAGTGGTGTCTGTTGTGCAGTTAGCAGCTGGCTGGACTGTTGTGTGGGTAGTGGCGGATACATTTGGTCATAAAGGTTAGCGTGGGAGGTGGGCTTAAATGTAGCTTTTCTAGATACTTGCTTGTCAGCTGAGGACGGTGATTGATGGTTATGAGCTGTTGTGCCTGGGTTTACTAAGTTAAGTGTATAATTTGTGTCCCTGGTGAATGAATGTGTGTGTTTCTGGTGTGTCCTCTGAGGAAACTTTAAATTTTTGGCTAGGTAGCTGGTCCCTAGTTTAGAAGTGTGTACCTGATCTCTGTATAGCAGTTTTTTTGGCGCACCTGACTTAGATGTGAAAAAGGGTGTGTTGTTTATGAAAGACGTGTTATGCTTTGAACAAAAAGTGTAAAGCACCTTGTTGTTGATATCCACAGTTTGGCGTGCTTTACCATAGCTGGGTGGAATAATTGACGAAATATATGTGGATGTGTTGGGAAATTTTTGTTTTATGGTGTCAATCATTCTGGAGATGTCTGATAGGTTAAGAGTGTGTCCATTTGTGCTGTCGTTTATCCCTACGTGTATTGTTGTTTTCTTTATGTTGGTGTTTGTGTTGAGACGGCTTATTTCATTGATAACTTCTACTATTCATAGAAGGTTGCAAAGGGAGCACGAATTACGACTAAGGGAGCTGGAATTACAAGGCCAGGCTCCTGAAAATGGTGCCAGCCCTTTTGCCTCAGATGCTACGCCCAGTCTGGGAGCCTCAAACTCAGCTATGGGGTTTCATTTAGACCATTTTGTTGAAAAAGACGATGACATAGAGGAGTACCTAGGACGTTTTGAGTTATTAGCTACTACATATGGGTTAGAGAGAGAGAGAGGTGGAGTTTAAAGCTATCACAAGGACTGAGAGGTACTTCTTATGAAGTCTTTGCTAAAATGAACAGGGAAGACCAAGACAATTATGACATGTTAAAGCAGGCTTTGTTATTAAGGTACGAGAAGAATGGTGAATTTTATCGTAAGAAATTTAGAAATGCCAAACTGTTGTCTGGGGAGACATACCACCAATTCTCTGCTAGACTAGAAACCTATTTGGAGAAATGGACGGCTCTGGGGAAGACCCAAGATCTTAAAGAAATGATCATGATTGAGCAATTGAGAGAGTCCATGGCTCCAGACATGAGAAAATTTCTCATGGAACAAGGTGCAGAGAAGTTGGGGGAAATTTTAAATGTTGCTGAGAGGTATCAGGCAGCCCAGGCAGAGGTAAGTGGTGCTAAGAAGAAGCACATAGACAATTTTAAAGCTCCACAGCAATTTAATAAATTTGATAATAGAGAGCAGGGAAATAAAGGTAGGACAAACTTTGAGCGGCCAAGAAATGACTATCGCGACAGAAACTCACAGTTCAATGACCAAAAGTTCAATGAAAGAAAACCGTTGAACCAAGGAAAAAGATGGTGTAAATGGTGCAAGAAGGATAACCATAACACCGAATTTTGTAGAAGGAAACCTTCAAACATTGCTGCAATGAAGTCGGGGACGCAAAGATTAAAGGTTAATCCTAAGGGACAACAGGAACCTTATCACCCCCCCAGTTTGTGAGGATGTTATTTGTAATGGGGTCACCATAAGGTGCCTTTATGATACAGGTTTGGATTATGATTCAGTTGTGAAGTCTAGCCTAGTGGACCCAAGTCAGTATACCACAGAAACAGTGGAAATACAAGGGGCGACTAAGGACATACCACTCATGACACTTCCCATCGCAAGGATAACGGTGAAAACTCGCTATGTGGAAGGAGAAATCAGAGCAGCAGTGATAGATGAACCAATCTACCCTCTGATATTGGGGTGTAGATACGTCTTCTTGGGGAATCCCGAGAAACCTGTGATCATGGCGACAGTGCAGACCAGGTCACAGAAGAAGGAGGAAGAAGGTGAACCTATAAATGCTCATCCAGAGGAGATGAGGAAGGCGCAGGCTGAGGATAGGACACTCAAGCCCTGTTTTAAAAAATTGCCCAAATGCCACACACCTCCGAGCAAGGGGGAATATTTCATGAAGAACAAACTATTATACAGGAAGACAGGAACTAGATCCACTGGTCACGGACAGTTAGTTCTTCCCAAGATATATAGGGCAAACTTAATAAGGAGCTTACATGTTGGAACAGATGGTGACCATGAGAAAGTCGGTACCATCTGCCAAAAGATTGCTCGAAAATATTATTGGCCCGACGTAAATGTCGATGTTGAAAACTTTGTAGAAGCATGTGGCGTATTTCATGAGGGAACACCCACAAAGGGAAAATATGTGCAGGACCTAGAAACGCCACGGGGCAACTTTAGGCCTGAAAGGAAAACTAATTATACTCGGGTAGACAAAGTGGAATGGGAGCCCCCTTTTCACACCCAGTCTTCACTTGAATGGATTAACATGGCCACTATGCGAAGAGTACAAAGAAGAAATTTTACCCAGGATAGGATGACAATCCCTCGGTCAGACTTATATAAACTGGAAGAACAGACAAGAGAGCGAAGATCTCTCATAAGCAATCTAAAGTGGGGAGACAAACCCCAGAAAAAAATTGGTAGTGGTCGATTTGTGAGTGATGATTCTAGGAAGAAAAGTCCTCATTATAAAGCTTCTAAGGGACGGGACCCGATGGGTTCCATGAAAAATAAGTATGATAAATTAAAGATCCAGATGTAGCTTTATTAAGGACCTGGACAGATGAGAAGGCGGAAGAGACTGTTACCTCATCGTATCAATATGTGAACGAACTGACCACTCGTTTGAAAGCTGGATGGAAACTGGCAAATGATAATTTGAAACAAGCCAGGAAGAAACATGCAGCATATTTTAATAGGAAGGCAAAGGACAGGGAACTGGCAGTCGGAGAGAAGGTGCTGCTTCTACTACCCGGAAGCCAGAATAAATTACAAATTGGTTGGCAAGGTCCATATACGGTTCTAGAGAAGGTGTCTAGAACAAACTATAAAATTGACAAAAAGGGGAAGGAAAAAATTTATCATGTAAACCTGTTAAAGAAGTATCTGGACAGACCACTCCAGGAAAGCACCCCCTTATTGACCTTGGCTATTGCAACCCAGATGCAAAAAGAACCACTCACCTCACATGAATACCCATTACATCCTTGTGAAACAGCAGCACAGGTAAAAGTCAGTAAGCACCTGACTAAAAACCAGAGGGAGAGAGTTCAACAGGTTCTGGAGGAACATACAGATGTATTAACAGATAAACCAGGCCATACAAATTTGCTACAGTATGACATGAAACTGGTAGACTCAAACCCAATCTGTATGAGAGCCTATTCTATTCCGTTCACGAAGGAGAAGGCATTGAAGGAAGAAATAGAGTATTTGTTGAAGGAGGGGATTATTTCGCACAGTGAATCATCTTTTAGTTCTAGTGTCGTTTTGTTGAGAAAACCGTCTGGGGAACACAGACTGTGCATAGATTACAGGAAACTGAATGCTGTCACAGAAGGACAAGTGGATCCATTACCAGACACAAAACAGTTATTTGCCAGACTGAACAAGGCAAAATACTTTTCAAAAGTGGATCTTAGTAAAGGCTATTACCAGATCCCAGTGAAGCCTGAAGTGAGACCTTATTTGGCTTTTAGCACTTCGGATGGACATTATGAATTCAATATGCTACCATTCGGACTGAAAAATGCTCCGAGTGTGTTTTCAAGGATGATGCGCAAATTGTTGGATCCCCTGAATAACCCATGTATCACGAATTTCATGGATGATATTCTCGTCGCCACAGAGACATTTGAAGAACACATTGAAGCTCTGGAGATGTTGTTTGATAGACTTCGGGAGGCGAACTTAACTGCTAGGCCAACAAAATGTTGTATTGGATGCAAGGAGTTGGAATTCTTGGGGCACACTGTATATCAATGTAATATGACCCCTGATCCTAAGAACTTGGAAAAACTGCAGAGAGCACCTAGGCCACAAACAAAGAAGGACGTGCGATCATTCGTGTCGTTATGCGGATTTTATCAGAAATACATCAAAAATTTTAACGCTATTTGTGCTCCTCTGACTGATCTGACTCGCAAGGGACTTCCAGATAAAATTATTTGGACTGCACAGTGTGAACTAGCGTTCCAAGAGTTAAAGGAAAAACTCACTAGCAAGCCTATTCTCAAACTGCCTGACTTGACACAGGACTTTGTCTTAAGATCCGATGCAAGTAATGTGGGACTCGGAGGGGCTTTGTTGCAAAGATCATCTTCACCTGATGGGGAACTGAAACCAGTCGCTTATGCAAGCCACAAATTGAATAAGGCGGAACAAGGATACTCCACAAGCGAAAAAGAATGTTTAGCATTAATCTGGGCAATAAAGAAGTTTCAAATCTATCTGTATGGTAGGACTTTTGTGGTGGAGACGGACCATCAGCCTCTCGTGTTCTTGTCTCAGGCTAAGCATGAAAACGCAAGATTGCTGAGGTGGTCTTTGTTGCTTCAACCTTATCAGTTTAGTATCCAATATATCCCAGGCAAATTGAATGTCGGTGCAGATTTCCTCAGTCGGCACCCCTGTGATCAAAATTAGAGTAGCGGCAGACGTGAGGAGTAATTTTACCTATGTGTATCGCTGGTTTTGGAACTTGCCATAGGCATGTTTTCAAGTGGGGAGATGTGTAGTGAAATTGACAGAGATACAACGGTAAAATATCTCCAAAGATAACATTTAAGGATAAAAACATAATGCGTAGGCTGCGAATAGTACATGATCGCCTAGACCGCGGGTCATCATCCTCCATAATAATTGACTTGCTAGACAGGAGGGGAACGGCGGATCAAAAAGGAAAAAAATATGACTGGAAAGATTGCGTGAGACTAGAAAGGCTAAGGAGACGCAATTGGGGGGGAAACGGAGAAAAGTCACGTTTCCCAAGTTGACATAAAAAGTAAGCAACTCGACAGAAGGGACCATAGATATGTTACGCCACAGTCATTTATTGGACGCTTTTGCGCGATACCAAGCCCTTGATTTGAATTCAGCGGCTAAAACGCAGATGTTTGGAATATTACAAAATTTACAAAGTACTTTTTTCTTAATATTAATGTTAGGAATATAAAAATTAGCTGGCCGGATGGCCTATTCTGAGCAGTGAACTAATATGTTCTTAATTTTACAGACGGATAGATAATATTGAAGATAATGACAAAAGACAGTGTTGTTCACATCATCGACAGACTGTATTGAATCTAAAAGTGTCGCTAATTGCACAAAAAAACACGACTTTGGGACGCAGGTGTTCAAATTTACTTAGTATGGAGGAGAGGGTTTTTGGGTGGTAGCTGTGTCTAAATATAACTTTTAACGACAAAAATTTGGAGGGGAGAGAAAGGTTGGTTCAAAAATCAAGTACATTTTGTAGAAACACAAGTAGAGACGGACAGACTAACAGATAACCATCCATACTTGACTGAAGCATGACTGAAATGACTTTATGGTAGGAAATTTGAATTTAAAATAAACCTAGGCAGTGATTGGCCACAGACAATCATATCATTAGCGCTCAGACGCGAAAGTGGGGCCATTCTTCAATAGTTGTTCAGTGATAGACACAGATTTTAAAGTGTGGTGATTTCCATATGAAAGAAAGTGTAATAAATTTAGGGACGCCATACTATAGCCAGCAGCTCAGCTGAGTTTTGCTAGCAATTCTGTGTTATTTATTCATAATCTGGTAAGATTGAAATTATTTCCTTATTTATTTTGAATATTGTTTCATGTTCGAGTGATTTGATACTGCCATATCGAAATCTAGCCTTACAAACAAGTAGGGATTTGCTCTAGACCCCCCGCCCAAGTCAGGGTCTAGGGACCAACAATGTACATAAACTCCCGCAAGGGTTAGGCAAGACAGATCAAGTGTTGAGAATAATGAAACATATTACCTATCCTCTTTTAGGGCAGACAACTAATAAATAATTTTCAGAATCTATAGTCTGGGAGGATCTATCTGATGTAAACCCACCATGGTAAATGTGCTGTTTGGTCAGAGAGATCTGACCTGTCTGTATGATGTGGTTGTTGTGTCAGTGTTGTGTCCAGACGTGGGTAGAGAATAGATTTTGACACATGGCCCATACTTTGATTGCAGAGCTGCGAGTTTCTGTTGTCAACAAAGCAGTGTCTATTCAGTTGGTGACTTTACTCGAGTGTATCTGTGCAGTACTTGTGACAGAGACCACCATTATTGCCCGCCAGTACGGAGAGGTGGGACCACCTGATTTCAGCACCAGAGCTACTACTACCAGATGAGTGAGCCTCTGGTCTGCTGGACATTCACCAACGCTGTGTAGTTACAAATACCCCCATAAAAATTCCCACCATTTTCTGGACACTGTGTAGTCAATATAGACAGGTGTGATGAGGCCACCCCAACAGCACAAACAGTAACTATCCTCCCAAGTAGATGACTACTAGAACATTTTAATAAAACTAACTAGTATAGTACATATATATGTACACTATTGCATTTATGATATAATATTCCATGCATTTCTTTCATAATCTCTAAATCCTTTTAAGTTCTGGGCAATCTAAAAAATTGATCCAGAACAAAATAAATGTAATATAATTCTATCAAGAAATTTTACACACGTGAGTTAGTTCAGTGTATTTTAACATTTATTAATATTATTAGTCTTGTTAAATATCTGTGGGTACATCTATAACCTATTACACCACACTACATATCATAACCCTAGACACTTTACGTAGCCACATTCATTAAAAAAAAAAAAGAAGTGTGAGGTCGTAGTGGTAGCAAGAAAGGCCTTCTGACAATTCACCACTACATTTTATCTCAGGAGCCTTCACAGCTGGCCTCATACAATTACATTTAGTAATATCATCATCATACAATACCATCAAACACCACTACAATCAGAGAAAAAGGAAGATGTAACATCACCTGGGGCAGGTGATGATAGAAAGGAGGCCACAGAGAAGGCGAAGCAGGGAGAAGTTGAGAAACATGAAGGAAATAGAAGTACAGATCGAAGAGAATACCGATCTAAGAGTAGAGATACTGTCATGAAATATTCTAATCCACATATATAAATTATTAGGTAAATATGAAGCCTAACAAATAAAATTAATAAAGAGAAGAGCAATGGTAAAATAACAGTGCTGTCACAAAGAATGTACTCGAAATCCCCTTGTTTTCTGCTTCGTCTGCAAATTGTAACGCTTTCACGTTGATATAAAAGCTTACTGTATTATTACCCGCCTTCTTCAATGAAACGTGTGCTGCATTTCTAAGAAAAACATTGAGACGTACTGCGTAATGACCTAAATTAATCCTAACATTAATTATACTGCGTTACCAAAACGAACGAACAGATGGACAAAAGGATAAAGAGAGAGGGGAGGGCTGGAAATCAGGAACGCATGCATCACGCGTGTAAGTCTACATGCACTAATTTTTTTTCAGACGGACAGTGATAAAATACACTACCCTTTCCCAGAGTTAGGTTTATAAATCATAAAAAACTCTTATTAGAAAAGATAACATTAGATGGGTTTACGGTTGAGAACATAACAGTACCCAGACAGCACATCTTCGAAACAGGAGGTAGAAGAAATTGCATATTTTGAATGCAGCCACGTAGCTCCTTTAAATTTGTATTTTTGGGTTCCTTAGGGCTTGCTGACAAATAATATGTAAAACGTTACGCAAATAGTCCAGGAATTAATAAATTATACCCAAAATAAAATATTGGGGGTGCCTGACAGCATAAAATCATTTCTGCTCATAAGATTTTTTTTTAACGTGTTTGAAAAAAATTTACGTTACAGAAATAGCCTACCATGTAAACTCCAAATTGATTGGAGCGCAACAAATGAAAGCCTAACCACGATTGGTCGGGCTATAAATACTATCTTGGTTGTTAGGGGAAACGGGGAAAGGTAACATTTTTTCAAACACTTGTCGAAACGGGGCTCATTGGTCAGACTCGCTGATATACACACTTGGGAGCGTTAGTTCGAAACCACGTGTTTAAAATAGCTTGATAAAGCATCAGTGCGTTGAAGCCAGCATATATTTTGCTAAATAAAAGCCTGGAAGATAAGCAGATGGGAATTTGTGCCAGTTTGTGCCAGAATTCATTGCTAATCAACGTATCTGTGTTTATTCGTATGAATTGTGGGACAGTGGTCTTGATGGTACTGAGCAGCACCTGGTCAGAGCTTTGCTGAATCCAGTGTCGGACAGCATACTCCTTGGTCCTTTTAGCTATCAGTGAGGTGTCTCCAGAGCCCAGAGGAGAATTCGAGCAGAGGAGTCCTTTCCTGCCGCCATCACGCCAGATAAGCTAACTTGGCCAGCTGAGCTCAACATTATATCCCCTCATCTTGAAATGACTTAGTAAAAATAATATTAAGAGGGGAAATTAATTGTCTTCATATCAGGAACTGAGAACATCTCCAATACTATTTTCCTTAAGACAAACTATTGAAGTCATGATGACAAATACCAACAGAGCTTGAACAAAACAAAACCAGTATTACCTCATTTTACTACTACACAACTGACACACATAGAACATTTGTAATAATATATGTCACTACAATATTCATATTAAATACATTCTGTACATAACTTGTAATTTAAATTGATTGTGATTCCTGGTTCCCTTGTAGTTGAATCAGGACACATATTCATTCATGCCAGTAATGAATACATATTGTTATTTGAAAGTTTATCAGTGACTCTTTTAAGATATCTTTGTAGAGTGTTATATGTATGTGAGTGTCACAGTGTTGTCAAGAGTAGTGGATTAAATTAAATTGTTTATCTGTCTGTTGTTGTGACTTACACTTCATCATACACATACCCTAGACACATAACGTAGCATCACACTATTCCAGAATAATTCTGACTGAGATATATAGATATGTGGTAGCAAGTAAGGTTATCTATAATACACTACTCTTAATAGATATAGATACCTTCACAGCTGATCTCAGTCAGTACACTAAGTTCCCTATAAGTATTTATAACATCCCACTTCACCACATATATTGGGGTCTCGCTCTTGGGATTTTGAATCTTTAACTATTAAAAATATTGGGGATAATTCACTTCAGGGAATATAAGAATTAAAAGGTATCCTTGGGTGGAATTAAATAAGGTTGAGCTCACGGTGCCTGTGTTGTCCATTAGAGATTGAATTGTTGGTTAGACATTATATAAAGTTACCTGATAGACAATGGCGGACCTGGCCAAATTTCGATCTGCTGCGGTTCAGACGGCAAAAGAGTTAGGATTAGATGGGCAAGTTATGGTTGCCTATGTCACGACGGAATGTGACAAATTTATTGAACGCGAAGAAAGAAGGTTTGAAGCCGAAAGAAGGTTAGAGGCTGAAAGGGAAATTAAGAAGTTACAGTTTGAGGCTGAGGCTGAGACTAAGAGGTTGCAGATTGAGGCTGAGGCTAAGAAATTGGAAGCAGAAAGAGAAGAGAAGAAATTAGCTGCAGAAAGAGAAGAGAAGAAATTAGCTGCAGAAAGAGAAGAGAAGAAATTAGCTGCAGAAGAAAGAAGATTGACTGCAGAGAGGGAAGCAGAAAAGGAGGAGAAAAGATTACAAAGGGAACATGAGTTACGACTAAGGGAGTTTGAGTTTCAAGGCCATGCTCCTGAAAATGGTGCCAGTCCCTTTGCCTCTGATGCTACAGTTACTCAAGGAGCCTCAACCTCAGCTATGAACTTTCATTTAGATCATTTTGTTGAGAAAGACGATGATATTGAGAGCTATATAAATAGGTATGAACTATTAGCTACCACGTATGGGTTAGAGAGAGAAAGGTGGAGCTTAAAGTTATCTCAGGGACTTCGTGGGGCAGCTTATGAAGTTTTTGCAAAAATGAGCAGAGGTGATCAGGAAAATTATGACATGCTAAAGCAGGCTCTTTTGTTAAGGTATGAAAAGAATGCAGAGTTTTACAGGAAAAAATTTAGGAATGCTAAACTACTGTCAGGTGAAACCTATCACCAGTTCTCTGCACGAATCGAGACATACTTGGAGAAATGGACTTCTCTGGGGAAAACCCAAGATCTTAAGGAAATGGTCCTTATAGAGCAACTAAGAGAGTCCATGGCTCCAGACCTGAGAAAGTTTCTCATGGAACAAGGTGCAGAGAGGCTGGGTGAGTTGCTAAATGTTGCTGAAAGGTATCAAGCAGCTCAAGCAGAGGTAACAGGTAATAAAAAAGAAACAGGTGGATAACTTTAGGGCACCACAGAACTTTAATAAATTTGATCCTAGGGATCAAAATAAAGGTAAGCACCAATTTGATAGGCCACGGTATGACAATAAAAATAAATTCCCACAATTCGATGAAAGGAAATATAATGAAAGAAAATCTTTCAACCAAGGAAAAAGGTGGTGTAAAAATTGTAAGATGAACAATCATGACACTGACCGTTGCAGAAGGAAACCTGTGTATATGGCAACCCTTCAGGTCAGGTCGACCTCAAGACAGGAGGAGGATATTATGTTGGATACCACTCTAGAAGAGATGAGGAAGGCACAGGCTGGGGATAAAACACTCAAGCCTTGTTTCAGAAAATTGTCAACTTGTCATACAACTCCAGGCAAGGGAGATTTTTACATGAAAAACAAGTTGATGTATAGGAAGACTGGAGCTAGATCCAAAGGTCAGGGACAGCTGGTTCTTCCTAAAAGATATAGGGCAGACTTAATAAGGAGCCTACATGTGAAACCAGATGGGGACCATGAGAAGATAGGTACCATCATTCAAAAGGTGGCTCACAATTATTATTGGCCCAAAGCAAGATGGGACATTGAGAATTTTGTAGAAAGGTGTAGCATAGCACATGAGGGAACACCCACAAGTGGGAACATGGATCAGGACCTGGACACGCCATGGGGCAAAATCAGGCCTGACAATAAAAGAGAAATAGATTTGATAAAGTGGACCAAATGGAATGGGAAGCCCCTTTTCACGGACAAGCTTCACTTAACTGTTTTACAATGGCCACTATGCGGAGAGTGCAAAAAGATGTCTTACCCCAGGATAAGCCGAAAATCCCTCAATCGGACTTAAACAAACTGGAGGAAGAGGATGTAGAGAGGAAATCTCTCATCAAGAATTTTAAGAGGGGAGAAAGCCCCAAGACAAGAAAAATTGGTAGCGGTCGTTTTGTGAATGATAATTCTGGGAGGAAAAATCATCACTATAAAGCTTCGAGTGGAAGAGACCATACCGGTGCATGGACAAATAGGTCCACACAATTAAAGGTCCATATGTAGCTTTGTTAAGAACGTGGACTGATGAAAAGGCAGAGGAAAACATTACATCTTCATACCAATATGTGAATGAGCTGACCACTCGGTTGAAAACTGGCTGGAAACTTGCCAATGAAAATTTGAAACAAGCCAGGAAGAAACATGCTGCCTATTATAACAGGAAGGCGAAAGACAGAAATTTGGCTGTGGGAGAGAAAGTACTGCTTCTTTTGCCCGGGAGTCAGAATAAGTTACAAATTGGATGGCAGGGTCCATATACAGTTCTAGAGAAGGTGTCTAGAACAAATTATAAGATAGATAAGAAGGGGAAAGAAAAAATCTATCATGTGAATCTCCTGAAGAAATATTTGGAAAGAGAACATCAGGAAGAGACACACTTGTTGACCTTGTCCATCGCCATGGAGATGAAAAAAAGGAACCACTTTCATCATTTGAA
>JAMPIV010010097.1:0-54558 GCA_024509875.1 Oreohelix idahoensis | reverse complement strand
AATGGCTTTTCTGACTTTTGGCAAATTGGATATCGTTTCTTTATTGTTCGGCCCGCAAAACGCTTTTCTGGGTAAGGGAGTCCTTCTAATTTGCTGATGGTCGAAACTCCTTTTCATGTGTAGTTACAGTTGGTCCAGCCCTTCTTAGTTTCACTTTCAGTTTTGCTACTACTAAATGGTGATCACTTCCCACATCTGCACCTCTTCTTACCTTCACATCTTGTAATGCAGGTCTCCATCTACCGTTAACCATGATGTGGTCTATCTGGTTTCTGTCCCGACCATTTGGTGATTCCCATGTTAACTTGTGAATTTCTTTATGTGGGAAGAGTGTTCCTCCAATGACCAGGTTGTTAATGCTACAGAAACTTATTAGTTTATCCCCATTTTCATTTGCTGTTCCGCTGCCGCATTTCCCTATTGTTCTTTCATTATATGTATTGTGTGTACCAACTTTCGCATTGAGGTCTCTCATTACTATAACAAGATCATATCTAGGTGTATCTTCCATTTATTTCTGCAGTTGTTGATAGAATTCATCCTTGACTTCCTCATCGCTATCATTCGTTGGTGCGTAGCATTGTATTGTTGCAGTGTTGGTGAATCTCCCTCTCAATCTTAATCTTATCAGTCTGTTGTTGATGGGTTTCCATTCCAGTAATGTCCTTTCTATTCCTTTCTGTAGAATAATGGCTACGCCTTCATTGTGCTGTCCATCCTCTCTTCCAGAGTAAAGTACTGTTTCTCCTGTTGCTGTTTTAACTTTTCCTGCCCCTGTCCATCTGCTCTCGCTTATCCCTAGAATGTGTAACCTATAGTTTCTCATTTCTGCCGTGACCTGTCTTAGTTTACCTGTCTCGTACATTGTCCTGACATTCCAAAAACCTATTCTTGTATCCTGTTTTGCGGTCAGGACATCCGTTTTCATGTCAGTGGCTTCATTTCGGCTTTCACCACTGACAGTCATACGAGCCACAAACTCCGAATGTCCATCCCGCAGCAAAGTTTTTCCATTTTTTGTTGTTTCCGTAACGTGCGATTTTTTTTACATAGACAGGGGTGTCAGCCCTATGCTAAAATCCCCAACCTGGAGGACCAGGGTACCAGCTTTTGTCTGACCCCTACCCACACAGACCAGTCCAGCTTGGTAGAATCTACCAGGAGTAAAACTCCCACTGGCATAGCTCTGGGGATTGTCAGGGTACGCAAGCTGCCATACCGCTACAAGGTATAGGTACCATTGATGTAGGATGATGACAAAGACTCCAGAAGACATTTTTTTCCTGTGGAGTCAAAAGACAAGCACGTCTGATTGTTCCATATGTCAGGTAAATCAATGATAATCGTTTAGCAAACAGGCTCAACTGAGCAGGTAGAAAACGCACGCTAAATTCTGGTACAGTAATTAAACTGAATACAAATCAATGCAGAAAATGAATTCTTTTCGTCATCCTTTATTTCTGGGGTCAGGTGTTGTGGGGGTAAAGAAAAACCACAAATCTAAATGGCGGATTAATTATCTTGTACAGGGTGGTTCAAACCCCGTGAGCCACATAACCAAAATTTTAAAGTTTCGCGGGACCATTCATCATATAAAAATAATTTTTTAAATAAAAGCTCGAACATGGGAATGCGCCCAAATGACATGCCATTCGTTTTGGTTTTAAGTCTAAATTAAAAATTGAATAAATTCCTATCGACGCATTCCAATTTCTAAGTAAGCACCCTTAATTGTTACTCCTTTTACTTTTGTGATCTCGAGATGGCGCCGCCGATATATGGGTATGAGTTGACACAAGTTCAAGTGCGAACAGTGCTAGCTTTCAGCTACCCCGAGTCTCAGATGGAAAAAAGGATATATGTCAAGTGCTAGCGGTCGGATTCTCTTGTACGACTATCTCCGATTATACTCCGTTGCATAATGTATTTTCCACGTTTTTGCAATTTCACCACCAGGTTGTCCGTATGCCAAAATCAAAATGCAGCTTACCATTAGAAAGTGGCCAAATATACCACTTAAACATGTTTATCAACATTTTCAACTCTTCATCGCATTGGTAAATAACTGAGATAATTTATTTGACAAGGCTTATTCGAGCATGACACCTGAGTTTGAAATTGTTCGAACCACAAATGAGAAGTTTCTCATGTTGTTACTATGTATCTCGCATGACCCGAAGATGAATTCATAACAGGTTCAATTTAATCATTTTAATACTTCCGCTGAAACCAATGTTATACAGATTAGTTTTTATGGACCGTCTGTGATCTGTTTGCATTTATTTTTGGCCCGCGAGAATCCTGGAATCGATAGCTTTGACAATTTCTTATCCGATAAATTTAAAGAACAAACTTTATCTGCGGCCAATTTATTATGCCCGATGGCCATATCATAAATAGGAGTTCCAGCAATGTATATTCACTTAACTAATAAATAACACTCAAATGCTGAAACTTTTCTTCCAATATCGGACTTATAGCAATACAGAACACTGTAAATGTAAGAGTCAGAGCGATCTGTGATAGGGGACTCTTCCTTTTGGTGTCTTCTAACCATATGTTAATTTGGGCTTTTCAGTTAAAATCAACTAGGACAATGTTCATGTTCGCATTGGAATGGCCTGGCCTCCATATTGCATTGGCAGTTCAGTGGTGTGTCAACATTTACTGGTTGAGGCATTGTTGCTCATCATTCCAGGATTATACCCAAAAGATAAGTGATAAACAGTCACAGACGGTTGAACATAACGAGTATCCAGAAGAATAATCAAATGATGAAAAGACTTTAGTGAACATTAGTCATTGAGATACATAGAATAACATAGAAACTTTTTGTGGTTTAAATTCAAATTCATTCTGTGAATATTTTGTGTAAATTATCTCAGTTAATTTTACCAAGAAGAAAGAAGAGAAAAATAAGTATAAATAAATTGATTAAGTGTATATTTTGACTTTGTGAAGTTAATTCCAATTTTTTATTGTGTGAAATTGTTTAAGTGGAATTACATTATAATAGAGTATAAGGAAGTCGTGCGAGAAGCGAGGTAGACTCTTGATCTGCTCTTTACCATCTGAGACTGGGGTACCTTTGATAGTCCAGCACTCTTTTACTTGATCTACTATCAACTCAGTACCATCTATTTTCCATCTCGTCACAAGGAAGTAAGGATACAATTAAAATATTTTTCCTTAGAAATTCAATGCTCATAGTAATGTTATTTAATTTTTCATTTCGTACTCTTCGATTTTCATTCATTTTTCTCTGAGCTTTTATTTAAAATTTTTTTTTAATGATGAATGGTCCGCGAACTTTAAATTTTTGGTTTATGTGGCTCTCGGGGTTGAACCACCCTGTTCAAGATAATTAATCCGCCATTTTGATTTGTGTTTCTTTCCCCCCACAACACCTGACCCAGAATAAAGGATGACGAAAGAATTCATTTCTGGCATTGATTGTTTCAGTTTAATTACTGTACCAGGAATTTAGCGTGCGTTTCTACCTGCTCTGTTTGAGCCTGTTGCTAAACGTTATCAGTGATGTTACCTGACATTGACAGCAGACGTGCTTGTCTTTTGTACTCCACAGGAAAACATGTCTTCTGGAGTCTTTGTCTCATCCTACATCAATGGTACCTATACCTTGTAGCGGTATGGCAGCTTGCGTACCCTGACAATCCCCAGAGCTATGCCAGTGGGAGTTTTACTCCTGGTAGGTTCAACCAAGCTGGACTGGTCTGTGTGGGTAGGGGCCAGACAAAAGCTGGTACCCTGGTCCTCCAGGCTGGGGGTTTTAGCATAGGGCTGACACCCCTGTCTATGTAAAAAAAAATCGCACGTTACGGAAACAACAATAAATGGAAAAACTTTGCTGCGGGATGGACATTCGGAGTCTGTGGCTCGTATGACTGTCAGTGGTGAAAGCCGAAAGGAAGCCACTGACATGAAAACGGATGTCCTGACCGCAAAACAGGATACAAGAATAGGTTTTTGGAATGTCAGGACAATGTACGAGACAGATAAACTAAGACAGGTCACGGCAGAAATGAGAAACTATAGGTTACACATTCTAGGGATAAGCGAGAGCAGATGGACAGGGGCAGGAAAAGTTAAAACAGCAACAGGAGAAACAGTACTTTACTCTGGAAGAGAGGATGGACAGCACAATGAAGGCGTAGCCATTATTCTACAGAAAGGAATAGAAAGGACATTACTGGAATGGAAACCCATCAACAACAGACTGATAAGATTAAGATTGAGAGGGAGATTCACCAACACTACAATAATACAATGCTACGCACCAACGAATGATAGCGATGAGGAGGTCAAGGATGAATTCTATCAACAACTGCAGAAAGAAATGGAAGACACACCTAGATATGATCTTGTTATAGTAATGGGAGACCTCAATGCGAAAGTTGGTACACACAATACATACAATGAAAGAACAATGGAAAAATGCGGCAGCGGAAGAGCAAATGAAAATGGGGATAAACTAATAAGTTTCTGTAGCATTAACAACCTGGTCATTGGAGGAACACTCTTCCCACATAAAGAAATTCACAAATTAACATGGGAATCACCAAATGGTCGGGACAGAAACCAGATAGACCACATCATGGTTAACGGTAGATGGAGACATGCATTACAAGATGTGAAGGTAAGAAGAGGTGCAGATGTGGGAAGTGATCACCATTTAGTAGTAGCAAAACTGAAAGTGAAACTAAGAAGGGCTGCACCAACTGTAACTACACAGAAAAGGTTTGACATCAGCAAATTGAAGGACTCCCTTACCAGAAAAGCGTTTGCGGCCGACATAAAGAAACGATATCAATTTGCCAAAAGTCAGGAAAAGACATTGACTGATGATAATAATAATAGCCCCTTCAGTCATAACTGACTATGGGAATGCGCCCCTGAGGTGGCAGCCCTCAGCTGCTTATTTTCCTGGTGCTCCTTTCGACGTTTTCTCCTCACCTCTGCTTCTTGTGTGAGCTTCTCTTCGCCGAATCTGAGGTGGTGCCGTAAATAGCATCGCCACTTAGTGCGATCGGCAGCTACATCCTCCCATGTTGCTGGTGTGGCGAGAGGTTTTATTTTGCTCTTGGATCAGTATAGTACTGACAATTACAGAAATAGAATTTCTGCAGAAAATGGTGAAGTCCCAGTGTCTGAGAGGACTACTGGTATCACAAATTAGTTACGGCTGTGAATGATCTGATCTCGAAACAATAGTATAGAGGAGACCGACATAAAGCGCCACCTCTGCTGTGTAACTAATTGTGATATTAAACAAAGCAAGGAAACAGATTTTTACTTAACAATGATAAAATTGACAAGTCGTTCAAAATACAATTTCCTTATATTTTATTTAGTATATATACACTATCTACTCTTGTGCTGAAAGGTGAATGTTGCAAAAAATGGAATGAAATGAATTGGTAAGTTTACATATGATTTACAAATATTTATATTTATAAATATTACAACACGTTTTCCAATTATAGGAACAAAAATTATATCAGCTGTGCTGTTAATTAAGGATATAACGTTTATCAGCTATGCTGTTATTTACGTATAATTTATCCACTATGATCTTATTATTGTCTCTTGCTACGCTAATTCACGTTTTCTTCATTGACAGTTCTATGCTCACAATGCCGACAGAAATGGTACTAATGTGTACTCATCTCTCTTAAGTCTGTTCTTCTTTGTTTGGTTCACTCCACCGGCAGAGTATCGTTCCTTTAGCCCACCCAAGACTGAGGGGGACCAAAGATGTAGAGTCTGGTCAACCTCTATGCTCCTGCGGAGTTCCAGGCAACGGGATTGACTCGAACATACGACCTCAGGTTTTTAGGACACAATTAAACCTGTAACAAAGCAAAAATAGGGGCTAATTTCTGTCCTCAAGCCCACCTATTTCTAGTGTGAGTGAAATGAGCGTGTCTCCGATGTATGCATGTGGGATGAATGACAACATGGCTCAGTATGATTTAGCAATAGCGAGACAAGACAGGTGTCTACTTGCAAAACATTCTTTCTGATAAACTAATACATGGATACATTCAATAATATAGATTCAATACATGAATACATTTTATACATGAATACATCCCATAATATAAATCAATACATGAATAAATCCAATAATATGTACACCTAGGTGTGATACAACAATGTCCTTCCCCCTATACTATATCACGCCCTCTCTGACAATAGCTGGTAACATATATCCTAACAATATTGTTATGTTCTTATGATAGGAGTATATGAGACGAGGACTGGTTGGTGATATATCAGGTTGGAGTTATAGGAGACAGTAGATTGGAGTTAGATGCGACAATAGAATGAGTCCTGACAAGGACTGTTTTGGTTATATTGCAGGTTATAGGAGACAATAGATTGAGTCCTAACAAGGACTGTTTTGGTTATATTTACAGTTTGGAATTATCAGAGACAATAGACTGAAGTTATAGACTGACAATAGATTGAAGTATAGGAGACAATAGGTTGAAGTATGAGTCCTATTAGTCTTCGTCTATTCAATCCTAATAGGAAATACAATCATTATACTTAATTCCCCCCAAGATACAATCAGTAACCTGATAGGTAGTATAAATGACACACCACAAATACCAACGGTTATCGTAAAAATATTTACCCTCCTAAGATTTTAAACTGGCCAGGTTTTGACGCGACTTAGTGAAGTAGGTTGCAGGTCGATGCCCTCAGGTAAGTTACCATAAATCAAGGTGACAGCTTCTCCCTCTTCAGTCTGTATCTCTGGCGTCAAGTTCGGGGTTGCGTGGTTAGCATAAAATCCGCCCGATTATATAGTCAAGTAACTACTTGAGGAAAGCTTTCGGTTGGTTCCTGGCGGAGCAAGTTGATTGGTTTCCTCCGGTTTTGTACCTGGTCTCATACAGCCTAATTTTATTCAGTTTTCATCGGCCATCTTGCGTGAACAAGATGGCCGTTAATTTATTCTGTCTCAGAGACTGGTGAACGTTGATCGTTGATTGGTTGAAGCAAATCTGTATCTCGACATAGTGATTAACAAAGTAGTGGGTTACACTTCGTTTCACGACAGCTGGATCCATGTCCAGTGCCCTCATATCTCTCTTGCACACATCTTTGAACCTCAGCTGTGGTCGCCCAACTGTTCTCTTGCCATCTGCTAATTGTCCGTAGAAGATATCTTTTGGGATGCGACCATCTTCCATGCGGCGAACATGGCCAAGCCAGCGAAGTCTGCGCTGTCTAAGCAGCGTATACATACTTTGAAGGCCAGTACGTGACAACACCTCGACATTTGTCACTTTATCTTTCCACGAGATGCCGAGGATGCGGCGTAGACACAGCAAATGGAAGGTATTGAGCCTTCTTTCTTGACTGATGATATAGACCAGAATTTCAACACCATTTCAACAATATACAAAGAAAGCAGCAAATCATGCTTGGGATTCCAGGAAAGGAAGAAGCAAGACTGGATAACACCAGAAACATTAAACACCATAACGATGAGAAAGGAAATGAAAAGAAAGAAAACAGAAGCGAAGTCCCCCAGGTTAAAGCAACTATATAGCGAACAGTACAGTCAGCTGGACAAGGAAGTTAAACGCCAAACCCGAGCCAACAAAAGGAATTTCCTAGACGATCTTGCAAGACAGGCAGAGGAGGCAGCACTGAGAAATGAACAAAGCACAGTATACAAAATAACTAAATTCATCAGCGGAAAACGAGGTGCAAACAATATTAGATTAGTAAGAGATAAGCAAGGTAATCTCATCACGACAGCAGAAGGACAGGAAACAAGATGGGCAGAGCACTTCAGAGAAATTCTGAACAAGGAAACACCAGAGACACAACTGAATGTTCCTGAAGCTGAAAACGATCTAGATGTGAATACAGACATTCTACGAAAAGAAGAAATCATCACAGCAATCAAAGGGTTAAAGAACGGCAAAGCTCCGGGCCATGATAACTTAAATGCAGAGCTATTTAAGACAGACCCTGAGCTAGCAGCAGAACTATTAGAACCACTATTTGCACAAGTCTGGAAAACGGGGACAACACCATCAGAATGGAACAAAGGAATAATTGTCAAGTTGCCCAAGAAGGGAGATCTTGCAGACTGCAATAATTGGAGAGGAATCACTCTTCTCTCATTTCCTAGCAAAATACTAGGCAGGATAATTATACAGAGAATTTCAAAGGCAGTAGACCACAAACTGAGGAAGGAACAAGCAGGATTTAGAAAGAATAGAAGATGTGTAGATCATATATTCACTCTCAGGAACATTATAGAGCAGTGCTCAGAATGGCAAAGACAGCTTTACATTAATTTCGTTGATTTTGAAAAGGCTTTTGACAGCATACATAGGGACAGTTTATGGAAAATACTGAGGGCTTATGGAATTCCAAGCTTCATAGTGTCAATCATAAAAAGCCTCTATGCCAACTTTACGTGTAGTGTTGGGCAGAGCAACCTAACCTTTGAGGTGAAGACAGGAGTACGACAGGGATGCCCCTTGTCAACCGCTCTATTTTTAACAGTCATAGACTGGGTGATGCGCCAGACAACAGAGGGCAGTCCAAGAGGAATAAGATGGACTACATTTTCTACACTGGAAGATCTGGAATATGCAGATGACATTGCACTACTAGCACATTCACATCAACACATCCAGGAAAAAACGGATAGACTTAACAAGTTTAGCCAGCAGGTGGGCTTGAACATCAATTTAAAGAAGTCTGAGGTCATGACGCTCAATTTGAGCAACCCTGAGCCCATATCAGTAAGGAATCAGCAATTGGTACAGACAGATACCTTCACATACCTAGGAAGCATAGTAACACCAGACGGCGGGGCAGGCAAAGACATCAACATCAGAATGAATAAGGCAAGAACAGCCTTCTTTAGCCTAAACAACATCTGGAAGTCCTCCCAATACAGCACAAGCACAAAATTAAGATTATATCAGAGCTGTGTGCTCTCTGTGCTTCTCTATGGTGCGGAATGCTGGAGAGTTACAGAGAAGGAAATGTCGAAATTGTCCTCCTTTCACACAACATGCCTAAGAAAAATTCACCGAATCTTTTGGCCGAATACCATCACTAACCAAGATCTGCTTACTCGTAGCAAGCAAGAGGACATGCACACCATCATAGCTGGCAGACGCTGGAGCTGGGTTGGTCATGTCCTCAGAAGAGATCCCGATGCCATCACAAGAACAGCTATGCTTTGGACCCCTGAAGGAAAACGAAAGAGAGGCCGACCAAAAACAACCTGGCGGAGGACTGTGGAGGCTGAGATGCAGGGAATGAACCAGAGTTGGGGCACTGTACGAAGGATGGCCACCGACCGAGCAAAGTGGAATCAATTTGTTGTTGCCCTACAAGACGCCACTAGGCGTGATGGCCACTGACTGCTTTGACGGTCGGCGGCTAAGGATCAAAGAAGAAGAAGAAGAAGACATCAGACTTAATGAAAGAGCTGTCTACTCATTTTGAAAATCTATCTGTCTGCATTTGTTGTTCTTGTTTGTTGATGTGTTGTGTGTGTGTGTGTGTGTGTGTGTGTGTGTGTGTGTGTGTGTGTGTGTGTGTGTGTGTGTGTGTGTGTGTGTGTGTGTGTGTGTGTGTGTGTGTGTGTGTGTGTGTGTGTGTGTGTGTGTGTGTGTGTGTGTGGGTAATTGTATGGAAAGGTGTGTTTCTTAAAGTTGTTGTTTTTATTTTTTTAACAACAGCATATCGAATGTCTGCTGGAAAGAAATATACAGTCTTGTCATTTTAAGTTTTCAACAACCCTGTCTGTGAAATATTGTGACATCGGACGACATACGAGGAAAAAACGCACCACAGCGATTTTTGTTGTTGAGTACAATATAAAATAAAATAATGGAACATATATATCATTAAAACATGGAAGACATATTTAATGAATTAAAAAAAAACCAGTGCGTTGCACCACGTTTATATAGAATTATGTCTATTTTCAAAACTCAGTTTTGTTTCGCTGGCATATCGATCGATATTATCTGTACCCCATGACTCGAAACCGGCTGAACGGATTTTGATGCGGTTTTTTCCAGCGTATTGGACATTTCTCTGGAAAGGTTTTAAGCTATGTATCGTCATGGTATGACGTCAGGAGGCTGAACAGTGAATTTTTCTTCACTCCATTCATTCTTATCTTATGGGACAAGAGACATAAAAAGTGTATTGTTTCTTCGGTTAACACCCTTTGCTTACAAACATTATAATTTATAAATTGTATCCATTTTTCGTTAAATTAAAAGCACGTTGTTTTCTATTATGTAATTTTTTTAAACAAAAGCTTTTTAACAAGGAAATTTGAATAGTTTTTTTAGCTATTTAAAGTAGTTACTTAAATTTACACTGCGTTGCAACTGTTATGCAAATTTTGTAAACTTGGATTTTTGACAAGAGAGGTTTCATTAATTCTTAGCTGTGTTAAGTTGTTACCTATTCATTTTGAGCTCCAGGCGCACACATTGCACTTCGATCTTCTGATCGGCCTTTCATGCTATTATTGCCAATGTTTCAATGCATAATGTCTTTGTCAATTTCCACGGAATATGAATAAAGATGTGGAGAAAAAAAAAAGTACCAACCCCCAGTAATCACTATAAAAACGAGTGTGCATTATAATTTCAAGAACAAGGTAGTATGGTTCCTTTATCCCTTTTCCCCTTCTCCCTTTAATCACTACTATCATTACAAAAAAATGTACAATGTATAGCCTAACCCTTTTAAATGTGTAAGAAAGAGTTTTTTTTGTTAATGAATGGGTGCGAGGAAGTGAATTTCTATTTATTTTATTTTATTTATTTATTTTTTTTTAATTTATTATTTTTTATTTTATTTCTATGCAACTGTTCATTGTGTAATTGTCTTTTCACTGAAATTTCTTTATGAAAATATGTAAAATGAACATGTTTTGTAAACTCAAATGAAATGCAAATAAAGATTGAAAAAATGAAAGAAAAAAAATAATTCTGATCGGCCTTTTGGCTAAGGTCAAAGTGTCTTAGCCAGGACCGGGATCACACAAAATTTACACATATAACATCCAGGTGACAGCCATCGGATTCTGTTCCTCGGACGCCAACAGTCGGTTACGCCAGGAACAACGCTTCATCCATCTTATGGGTTGCCTCAAACCACACGGTTTGAATACCCAACATTCTTTTGTCTGAGACGCCTTTCTCTATCGAGTCCCAGTTGTGTTATGACTGTCTACTTTGATGCGATCACCCTTTTTTTTTTAAAATTAATTAATTATTATATATATATTGTGACAACTTGCCCAATCTTCTCTTCATTTTTTATTATTATTTACGTGACATCATTTTTTCTCATCCTCAATGCATGATCGCAAAATCCCGGGAATTGTCCCTTGCGGAAAATCTCCTAGCGTTCGGTATTTTCTCCTCGCTATTTTTAGATACGACGTCATTGTTGACCAATGACCTCTGTAGCGAGAAACCCGTTTTAATTTAGGACTGCTTAAACTTGGGAGAACCAGTTTAGGCCACTTAGGAAAACATCACGTGACTTTTAACATTATTGATTGGAGCGTCTAAACGAGGCTAAGGTCACATGATGCACGCTACGGATCACGTGTCCAAGCGGAAATGTCCCGCTAAAAGTGCGCCAAACACGGCCATTTTTTCACTTGCCCAGGAAACCTTGAGAAAGCTAGACCTAAGCCAGATCGGCGAATTCTCGCATTAAAAGCATTGAAGCCACGTGTATAAATTGCGGGTTAGCGTCCATCTTTGAGTAGTCTATGGTGGAGCCTTGCACGACAGTCCAATCTCAGAGCAGAATACGGAGTCGAGCACAGAGAAGGCAAATCCGAACCATTCAAGACCTACCTGGGGCAACGTCAGGAGACCGGAGAACTAACCACGCTTCACTATCAGCCGGGGGCTGAAAAGCTAAGTTCCATTCAAAAGGGAACTCACTAAATCAATGCCAAAATTTCGTCATCCATGATGAAACACACTTGATGTGAGACACATAGTACATACCGCAGACACTAATTCCATCGACAATACTATCATTCACCATCTATTCATTTTATTGCAATAAACCAATTGGGTGTATATACTGTACCCAATGCTTTGTTCCTTCCATTAGATGTTGAATATTGTCTATGTTTATCTTCCTTTATAAGGGAGGGGGGGCTCGTAAAATATAATATAATTTAAAGAATAATAATAATAGATAACTGAGAAGGGGACGACGGTAGCGAGAGACCAAATATCTCCTTACAATCTTTTCCAGACCTGTCGAGTTAGGAGAATTTACCCTCTTCGTCACCCTTCGGAAGTGGGAAAACCCAGCGGGAATTCCTTGAGCCAAATCTTCCACATTCAGATCTATTATTTCCTCTAAATAATTCTCTTATCCTTTAAACGCTACGTGACACACACACACACACACACACACACACACACACACACACACACACACACACACACACACACACACACACACACACACACACACACACACACACACACACACACAATATATATATATATATATATATATATATATATATATATATATATATATATATATATATATATATATATATATATATATATATAGGCGTCTGTGGCCTAATGGATATGAACGCAGTTTCATAATCCAGATATACCAGGTTCGAAACCTGCCGCAGGCGGTTTGGTAGCAGATCGCTTTGTGTGGATTTTTAACAATGGTATAAGCGCCGTACCGTTCAGAAAGCAATGGCAAACTACTGAACGTAAAAATTGCCTAGAAAAATCACAAACAGCCAATAAAAGCTGGGGTTGATTGCCACGTCCTGTAAAGGATAAGCAACTAACTATATATATATGTATATATAAATAAATAAATAAATAAATATATATATATATATATATATATATATATATATATATATATATATATATATATATATATATATATATATATATATATATATATATATATATTTTAATTTATTTATTTTATTATTTATTTTATTTTATTTATTTTTCCTCACTCTTTTCCAGTCCTAGTTTTCATATTTCTTATTTTTTGTTTTTAAAAAAGACTTCCTATTTCCGGTTTAGTGGCAGCCATCTTGCTTTACATGTGACTGGACATAAAGGGAGGTTTTTTTCTTCTTATTTTTATAGTTTCATGTTCTCTACTTAATTCTCATTTTCTTTCCCTCTTGTCTCTTGTTTGTTTGTCCCTGACGAAGGCCTTGTGGCCGCAACGTAGGTTTTTTTTTGTCCTTTCTCCTTGTAAGACGTATTGCTATTTGTGTGTGTGTATATTTTGTTGTTGTTTTTTTTCCCATTCAACCGTAAAATAAATACACAAATGGAGCTGATCAAAGAGATTAGAAACGTCGTAATCAAGGGCATCGATACAAACTTAACAGAAAAAGAGATCCACACAAACATAGTGAAAGAAAACCCAGAAACTAAGATAGAAAAGGTAGAACGAATTAAAACTAAGCTGCAGAAGAATACATCAGTGGTAGTGTTGAGTGTACAGGGTACAGAAATACCCAAAGAGGTCAAAATCTGCAAGAGAACCAAGAAGACTGAAACATTCATACCACCAATCATCCAATGCACAAATTGTCAAGGCTTTAGTCACATGCAGCATGCTTGTAAAAGAGCAACAAGATGTAGTTTCTGTGCAGGAGCACACAAACACATAGACTGCACAATGGCTAAAGAGGACAAAGACTACAAACAAGAAAATAAAAACAGAAGATGTGCAAACTGCCAGGGTAACCACAGTGCCAGGTACCAGGGGTGTCCAGTCTTCCAAGAGACAAAATACATACCTAAAGAAGCTCTAGAAACAAACACACCAATCTGAAAAGTGAAAGAAAAACAGAAAACAAATATCCACCTTCAAAACTTCCAAGAAAACAACATCAAGAAACAAATAAAACAAATAACCACTGAAGTAAAAAACATAAAGGAGAAAATACAGAAAGAAGATGAAAGTAAAACACGCATAAGCAACAGCGAAGAAGAAAACAACACAGAAGAGACAGAACATAACCTCGCCCAAGCCAGGCAGGTATTAGAAGAAATTAAAATAGCACAACAGGCAACAGAAAGAGACCTCAAAACAATAACAGAAATAAAAGAGTCTAATGAAGAAATCCTAAGAAAATAGAGATTGAAAGAGCACTTTTAACAGAAGAAAAAAGGCAAGAGTCTGGAAAATTGAACAAGCAGGAAAACAAAGAAAATATGGAAGAAAAAATTAAGGAAACAGTTGAACTACTCCTTCTATACCTAGTAGAAAGAGTGCAGAGTAAAATGGTTACTTGGAATGAGGAGTTTGTAGAGAACATGAGAGATAGTGGGCAAAACAAAACAAAAAGTACATAGAGAAACTAACCAAAAAAAAAAAAAAAAGTAAAAACAAAAACATAACTATGATATAACCATATAAGATGGAGACTAGAGACCATAGAGCTATAAAAGTAGTTCAGTGGAACTGTAGGGGTGCCAGGAAGAACGTGATGTCTCTTGTGGGGCAATATAAGGAATCAAAACCCAAATTTGCAATACAATAAACCCTCCTAAGCCCCCAACAAAAACTGAACTATCAAGGATATATAACACTTAGAAATGATAGACCGGAGGGTAGAGGAGGGGGTGTGGCCTTTTTAATACATGAAGACTACAAAATATTAAATTGGGAACAATTTAACACAGAAAATATTGAAGGAATAAGTGTAACAGTAGACAGTGAGCCAGATAACTGAAAAATAATAAACAGTTATAGCCCAAAGGGTAATATAACCGATAGGAACATTGCCACTATAAACACACAAATAGACCAAAGAACATTATTGGTAGGTGACTTTAATGCACACCGTGAGGCATGGGGTAACAATAGTAATGATCCAGCAGGAAAAAGACTGTTGGACTACATTGAAAGTGCTGAGCTAATCATACTAAATGATGGCTCAGTGACAAGGGTTAACCCATGCAACAATGGAGGAGATAAAGCAATAGACATAAGTATTATAACACCAAACCTAGCCTCTGCTAAATGGGAAGTACTGAATGACTCCAACTCAGACCACTTACCCATAGAAATAAACCTAAACGACAAATATAGAACTAGTCCAAGAAGCTCCAAACCTACATTCAACCTAAAAAAAGCAAACTGGGAGTCCTCCCAATTGGAGCTAAGTAAACTAAGTATAGAACAAATTGAATCTAACAGTACAGATATATTTGCAGAAAAACTAACACATGAGATTTTTTAAATAGCAATAAAATATATACCAAACAGGAATATGCCCGATCACTTAAAACCAACACAAAAAGGTAAAAATAGGAAAAGAAACAAAGATAAAAATCCAGTACCATGGTGGACAGACAGATGCTCAGAACAACTCAAATTGAGGGAGAGGGCCCTGACAAAGTATAGAAAAGCCAAAACTGAAGAGAATTACACAAACTATAAAAAAAAAAGAAATGAAATAAATAAATTAATATTCAGAGCCAAAGAAAAGAGTTGGAGAACATTTTGTCAAGCATTAAACCGTAGATCACAAGTAACTACAGTTTGGAGAAAACTAAAAGCAAATAAAGGAGGAAACAACAAGAAATTTAAAATCCCAACAATTAAAATACCAGAGAGAGCTGAAACAGATAGAGAAAAAGCCAAAATACTAGCTAAATACTTCTATCAGGTTAGTTCAATAGACAGTCTAGATAAGACAGAAATAAAAAGGCGAAAAACGCTGCTAGAAAAATTAAAAGAAGAAAATATGGACACCACACAGGATGCTAATTATTTAAATGCAGATATTACAGTAGATGAAATAGAAAGAGCTTTAGCAGGAAAAACAAATACCACCTCTGGGAAAGACATTCTTCTTCTTCTTCCTCGTTCGTCCTGAAAAGGACGTTGGGTGCATTGTGTCCGTTTACGCCGGAGCTGTGATATCTGCGCCTTTCGGCCGACACATCCGACTTCAGCACGGCATATTTTGGGACCGGGTTTGCCTTCCCTCTTCGATCCCTACTCTCTCAGCCAGACTGCAGTGATGCAGTCTGTTTCCAGGACCACCACGTGTAGGTGGAGTAGGGTCTTGGTCAGCTCTGGTTCACTGACCCTGATGCAAGCAGTCAAGCTATGGGTCGCTGACTGCATTCTATATTGCTGCATCTTTGGGTCCCGGAAAGACATTCTGAGCTATGAAATCCTCAAAAAGGTACCAAATACAACTCAAAGGATGATTGCATCCCTCTACAACAAAATCTGGCACACAGGAAAAATACCAGGTTCATGGAAGACAGCAGTAGTCATCCCCATACTAAAGCCAGATAAGGAAACACATGATGTCAGCTCATACAGGCCAATATCGTTAACATCGCATCTAGGAAAAATTCTAGAAACGATAGTCAACAGCAGGCTAAAATTTCATCTAGAAAAGCATAATTTGTACAGTCCAACCCAGGCAGGCTTTAGAAGCCAACATAGTACAATAGAGCAACTGTTAAGGCTGGAACACGATGTTAAAACGGGCTTCAAAAGGAATGAAAAGACAGTAGCAATATTCCTTGATGTAGCAAGAGCATATGATGAGTGTTGGAGGGAGGGTGCACTTTATAAGATCAGGAAACTAGGAATAGTAGACAGAACTTACAATTATTTAGAAAACTTCCTGCATGATAGATACTTCACGGTACAAATAAACAATGATAGATCTGAGGTGTATGAACAACAGAATGGAATCCCACAGGGATCCGTAATATCACCATCTATATTTACGATTATGGTCAACGACCTAGGCGACGAGTTTAAAGACCTAAAAAACAACCTATCTCAGTTTGCAGATGACGCTGCGATATGGAGAACGGGAAGAAACCTGCCAGTCCTCTATAAAACAGTACAAAAACAAATAGATAAAGTATCTGACTGGATGCACAAGTGGGGATTTAATCTAAACGTTAAAAAAAAACCATAGGAATGATCTTCAGTAGAGGGCGTGTAATTAAAAATAATATAATTGGCATAAGCATTAATGAGCAAAAAGTATGCACAGCAAAATCAACCAGATTTCTTGGTATGGTACTAGACCAGCAACTAAACTGGAACAAACATATAGACCTATTAGTGCAAAGCAGTAGGGGACTTATCAACATGCTAAAATATATGAAAGGAAGTGGTTGGGGACCCTGCAATAAGACAATGTTAACCTTCTATAAATCATTTATTAGGGGCAAACTTGACTATGCCAGTGTTGTCTATGCATCAGCCGCCCCGAGCAATAAGAAAAAACTAGACACAGTCCAAAACCATGCACTGTCAATAATAGCATGTGCCTCAAAGGGAACATCAGCAGAGGCATTAGAAGTAGCGCTAGGCATTATACCCCTGGAGCTAAGGAGAAATGAATTGAGATTCAGCTACCGGGTAAGAGTGGCAAAAGATCCAACTCACCCAGCACACAAAACCTTTGATAGGTGTAACCAGTACATAGGCCACATTCCATTAAACCATAATAGATACCCGTAAGGGTGGAAAACGATGGATGAAGTGGATCAACACCCAAACCTATTTAATATGGTAAACAGTAGTACTCAGTATAAAGCAAAGATCCCACCATGGGAACTAAAATTGCCAGAAACTGACTCCGACTTATCAAAGATCATAAGCAAATCTAACGCCATAATCTCAGCAAAAAGTAAAGCACTAGAGTACATAGAACGGTATATGAATAATAGCCTAACTATATATATACAGATGGGTCAAAAGATGAAGAAGGACAATTAGGAGCAGGAATAGCAATACCAAAATTAAAAATTTATAAAAGATACAAAGTAACAGGTAATACATCCATCTTTACAGCAGAATTTGTGGCAATCCTAAAAACTTTAGAAATAGCTGCAGAAAACCCACCAAATAAAGTAACCATTCTAACAGATTCCCTTTCATCAGTATTAGCTATCAGAAACAGAAGTGAATGTAGCAGGCCAGATATTATAGAGGAAATACTACAGGTTAATACATATCAGCACACTATAGGATGCTGTGTAACACTAACATGGATACCATCACATGTGGGGATAGCAGGAAATGAGCTTGCAGACAAAGAAGCCAAAGGGGGAAGAACTAGCCATAACAAAATTGAAGTAGGCTTAGGGAAGTTTGAAATTAAGAGCTTAATTGCTCAAGCAATAACTAAAGAGTGGATAACAGCATGGGACCAAAGTAAAAAAGCAAGACACTCATATAAAATCCTTAAAAAACCAAGCAAAAAATGTCAAATACAAGATGAATTAATAATACCAATTAATAAAAAATTGCTGAGGCTCAAGCTTGGAACGGGATATTTCATGATTGAGGAACCCACATGTGAAGAGTGTCAAGAACCAAACACAATTAGACACTTTCTGGTGGACTGCAAAAAATATGACCAGCAGAGGCAAAACATTAAGACATACTGTAGTAACCACAAGGTAGAAATGAGTGTAGAAAATCTCATAGGCACAAAGACACCGTCAGAAGTGCAAAAGTTAATAAAACACTATATTACAAAAATTAAGCTAACATATAAAAAATAAATAAGGATCCGAGCCAGTAGTCCACACTGGTGAAAGACTCTTCCCCCCCCCCTTCCCCAGCCCTAGATACATACAGATTAACCAAATAAACCGTCCAGTGAAAATTAAAAACATACCAGCTTAGCAAATATCATATTTTGGATAAAAAAGCCATTTTGAACTAGGCTATAACTACACAAGGAAAATACCTACTAGAGATAATATAGTATAAAATAAATACAAACAAAAACATATTACAATAAAGGAAACACGTCCTGATATAACCAACAGCTCCAGGTACATGGTAGATGGTTGAAAGGGGCGTGCTACAAATAAAAGTAGCAAACACTTTAATTTAAAAAAAAATTGCTACCAATTTATCTGTATGTTCTAGACCATTAGAATCATATTACTGTAAAAAAAAATAATATTACTGTAAAGTTCTCGGCCTTTTCGCTAAGATCAAAGTGTCTTAGCCAGGGCCGGGATCACACATAATTTTACACATTCTACTTAATAAAGTCAATAGACCTCACTTTAAGCCCCAAAAGGGGTAAAAAAATAAATTAAAAAAAATTTTTTTTTTCTGTAATATTCTCGGCCTTTTGGCTAAGATCAAAGTGTCTAAGTCAGGGCCGAGATGAAACAAATTTTACACAATAAAGTCAATAGACCTCACTTTACGCCCCGAAAGGGGTAAAGAAATAAAAAAAAAATGTTCTGACACAATAATTGGTTAGCGATTCAAGAGAACTGAAACCGACTGCAATATCTTTTGTAAAAGGAAAGCGTCTTTATCACATTGCTGGACCAAGGGGACTTCGATAATTGTACAAGTGCCAATCTCAAACGGGATGCACCTCGCCAAAATAAGGCAACATTTAAGTTTTATTTTTTTTATTTTTTTTCAGTCCTTAAAAAAATACGAGCATTTGTGCTCGAAGATTTCTGTATGTTCTAGAACATTGGTGTATGTTCTGACATAAAAACTGGTAAGCCTTCATTTAAATTATTTGTGCTAGACGATTTCTGTATGTTCTAGAAAATTGGTGTATGTTCTGACATAATAATTGGTTAGCGATTCATTTGGATATGGAGAAAAGGCTTTGTTTATTTTCTTTCCAGTTACTATTATGCTGGGGAATATTAGCTACCTACCTATATAATAATTTTCACAGTTCATTATTAAGTTTATTTACTACTTAATAAGTTTACTACTTAATTATTTTCAGTTTTCCTTTCATTTCGTTGTTACGTTTTTGTCTTTAATTATATCGTAGACAAGGTTTGTGTGCCTCTTTTAAAAACATTTATGTTTTTTTTAAATTTTGGGATCAATTTTAGGCATTATAATCCCACTTCTCGGAAATAGTAGGTTTCATTTTCTTAGGTTTTTTTTAACACATAGGTGTATTTATTCTTAGTTAGGTACTTAAATTTATTTTAATTTTTGCTTTACTCTACGCCTATCACCTGGTCCAACAGAACTTCATCACTTGGGAGACTTAGCAACAGAGCAAAGAGAATGAGAATGAGAAGGGAAGCGCAAAACATTTTTTGAATGAAATAATTACTTTATTTTATTTAGTACTATTCTCCTTCCTTTTTATGTTTAAGTATGCATGTGAAACTACACGTGTGTGCTTTTATATGTAATGCATCCCTTTACATCATTATTTTATAGAGGAAAGGGCATTAGTAGTGTACGTGCATACATTTCAATACACAAGTGTGTGTGTGTGTGCAGGTACGTTTGTGCATGAATACACATGTATATATGTGTGTGTGTGTATATATATATATATATATATATATATATATATATATATATATATATATGTGTGTGTGTGTGTGTGTGTGTGTATGTGTGTGTGTGTAGGTGCAGATTGCATGTACCTTTTCTCTTATTTATGTCTGTTTTTAAATGCTTTGACTTTTTACGATTTAAAAAAAGTCTCATCCTTGGAATAAAAAAAATTAAAAAAGCAGACTGGTGGTTGTGGTAGCGGGGAGAAAGTCTGCATACCAAGAATCTCGATGATTTGCTTGCGTCGGAACATTTACACGTCTAGTGACTGTAATACCAATGTCGTCTACAAAGAAGCACTTACTTAAATTTTTTCTCTTACAAGCACACCTCAATGCAACAGTACAATTAAAAACAAAAACAAGTTAAACCTTCCTAAAACGATTCGTACCAAACCAGACTTGCACTCATTCCGACATGGACCCGGGCTGGGCCGGGTATGACCGCTAGTATATATGTATATATAAATAAATATGTAAATATAAATAAATATGTAAATATAAATATGTAAATATAAATATATATAAATATACACACATACATATAAACTTGTAAATACACAAGAGCTTGCTTTAAAAGAAAGGTTAAAAAGAAGTCATAGTTTGTGATATTCCACGGCGTCCAATGTTTCACTTAGGCACCTAGAAGGCGCAATTTTTGTTCACTGTAAACGAAGCTCTATTTTTGGCCTTATTATTGTCTCGGTGTCACGGGACGCGAGTAATTCTACATTGGAATTCCTAAAAACCCTATTGCCAATATTTTGTCGATGGATTTCTCAAGGCGTGAGAAAGCAGTCGGTTGGTTTTGCCTATTGTCTGCACCAGCCATCGTTTGTCAACAGTCATGGGAAACCCACCAATTTTACAGGGAATGTTTACATAACAATAGACAGCGCTCGGCGGGAGCCCTGTAAACGCAACAACATTCACATGGAATGCTTTCCCAACAAGGAGACATTAGGTCAACAGACTATTGCGGTAATCGACACTAAGTCTCGGGTGTGTTTACCTATGGCCAGTAATCTACAAATATTATTTCGGCTTGTAACAGAATATAAAAGTGGTCAGTCGGACTTCACGGATAATGTTGAAGTAACGGAGACACAAAGTCGGGGCGAAAATCAAAATGAACGAATAAATAACAACATGAAAGGAGTAAAGAATACAAAGACGATAACAACACTGCACATGCCCCAAAAGACGACGCAGACAGATTGTCTGGGAGAGGAAAAACAAGAAAACGATAATAGCAAATTATTACAGGAAATTTACACAGTAATGAGGACTGAATGTCTGACTAAAGGAAAACAAACGAAATTTCACATGACACAAGAAGCGAACCCGAAAAATCGCCAACGGCGATTCAGACGATATATAACCAAACGAAATTTATCGCTCGGCATTGCAAGAGAAGCAGTCCGCCAACATACTTGGGTTCTAGATTTCACGAGAAAGAATCAGGACGTATGTCAGTGAATTCTTGATATGGACACCAAGGTTAGTGTAATATAGTTTGTAAATTATTATTATACATCTATCTTAACTTCAGTCAGATAATATATACATATTTTCCATATATATATATATATATATATATATATATATATATATATATATATATATATATATATATATATATATATATATATATATATATATATATATATATATATAACACTGTCAATACCAGTCACGTTTTACTATAATATTATATTTTACACTAATAAGTACAGGTTACAATAAACACCATGCAGAGAATTATTATAATTATAACCTTGCACAGTTTCCAGTAACTATAACGAAGTAAATACAAGACACTTTTATTTTGCCTCTTACATGACCTGTTAACCGTGCAGTAAACACCGCGCAGCCATTCCTTATAGTGATAAGATTTCACATACAAGAACACCCGACAGGCGTAACATAGTTTACGGGGTACTTACAAAGGGTTCGTTATTTTATCCATCACAGTGGTAGAGACAGGGACCATTTGAGATAATTCAGCCTTCGTCTACTACGTTGTTGGCGTTAATCACGGGACAAGTGCTTTAGAGTAGGGCCGACCAGAGATACTGCGACGACACGCATCTCACATGTAATTAACGGCAACGAACCTACCAATACTCAACGGGGGTTTAGAAAGGAATTTGCCAGACGGTGAAGGAGCTTTCTGTCATCGACCACCCACACAGAAAAGTAAGCAGTACCTACCCAGAAGGATTGCTGCATTACTAAGAGCTGTCCACATGAATTTAATGATCAGAAGTGCAGGAGCAAACGGACGATTTTTACAACAAGTGCCTTTGAGAAATCTTGGTCAGAAGTGGCAAGAGTAGACGGACGATCTTGTAAACCCAGTGCCTACAAAATTTATAGAGATCCCAAATTACCTGCAGTAAGGGACAAATTCTCCCCGTAAAACTGATGAGCTAGCAAATTCAACTATATACCAGATTTCACCATCATCACCACCTGAGGAAAATATCTTCACCACACATGGACATCTGCATATCAGACGAAGTCTCCACCGCATAACATTGCTTCAACACAACCTAGGAACAAGCCACCTCAGACGCGCGTGGCAATGTCAACACTCGCTTTGTGAAGAACAAAAGAGCAGGCCATCGACACCTGACGAAATGAAGTGGACCGTCCAGTATTATTGAATGCAGACAAAGACTTGTCCAGTGTATACAAATACCCAGAGTTATATTGACAGTCAGTCAGAGACCCGAAACGAGATATCATTTTGTTAGTATTTAGGAGTTGCTTTCATTTCATCATTATCATCCCATAGCATAGATTTAAGATTCATTTGTGTATTTGCATTTTAACTAATATCTTTCTTCACAGGGATAGTTAATGTCATTCCTAGTTGCATTTGTATTAGTGTAATTGAATGTTGTTATATTTCAGTAATTCAATAAATGTTGTAGTTGTGTTTGCTTTACCAACACACGTTATTACATATATAGAGAAGGAAAGAAAGTGTGTGAAAGAGACATACTGTTTTTCCTTTCTTCCTCTTCTGTTCACTCAGTGTAATAGGGGAGGAGGGGTCTCGTTAGCATTATAATATAGAGAGGGGGATAGAGTGGTAGGAGTTACCGTGTCACAAGATTCAGAATCACTGGGACTATCTGCAGGGAAATTATCCCAGAGTCTTACATTCGCCTTCTCCACTCCTGCTGCCTATTTCCAACCGGTTGCCAGGCAAACCTGAGCCATTGACAAAGCCGGCACCACACAGATAATTCTCTTTGGTTACCCTTCGGGATAACCCTGTGACATTAAGTGGAGGCTGCAGTCCGGAATATACCTTGGGACTTGACCTAGACTAAAACATGAAATTATTCTTTTTTGCAAATTGTGTATAAACCTATTCACTGTCTTCTATACTGTTCCTTATTCTACTTAGGTAGAGGGAAAGAATACAGATTAGAATGTTAGATAACTAGTTATTCATATTAAATTAGATTAGATATTTATATTATATTAAATAAGACATTGACATATGTTAGAATATTATACCATATTACTTTATATACACTTAAGTACTGCATCTAGTTACCAATATTGATTTGTAGTTATCATTATACGTATAGTACCACGTGGGTCTCTAACAATAGTCATTGTTGAAGTCGGACGAGCGACCCGACATTGTATAGTCCTTTTGTTCACAATTGAACAATAGCGGCTATGCCACTAAGACGAAACATTTTGTTATTGTTTTCTTGGTAGGCAGACTGTTTATGGTCAGACATTTTATGGTCAGGGCTTTTTAAATATTGTCATTTATCTGTACGGGTGTAAAGGTTATTGTGAAGTATACGGGAAAATTTGTTGTGGTTTCTCCCTTTGGCGAAGGGCACGTTTTTTTTCGCTCTAAATTTTTTTCTCTCACATAAGTTTGAGTAGCGATAGGCAGATTGAAATATAGCTTGATCATGGCAGATTTGACGCAAATTCGCGCTGCACTTATCCAGGAAGCAACTAGTTTAAAACTAGAAAAAGGAGAACTTATGAAATATGTGAAAAAAATGTTAACTGCGCACAAAGAACAGCAAGAGAGAAAAATGGCAGAGCAAGATAGAAAAGATAAAATTGCAGCTGAAGAGAGAAAATAAAAAATGGCAGAGCAAGAGAGGAAAGAAAAACTAGCACTAGAAGAAGAGCTTGCAATGATGATCAGAGCAGCGGAGAAGGAGGAGAGAAAGGCAGAGAGAGAGCACGAACTTCGGATGAAGAGGTTGCTTATAGCATATGAACAATCCACAAAAGTTAAACCAGAAATATGTATTTCGGCCCATGAAGTGGCAGACGAGCTATCATATCGCCTAGAGGACACACCATCTTCGCCTTGCATTACGTCATATGCAAAGAAATCCGCAGGAAAAGCTGATTATGAGAAGGAAAAAACCTTCATTCATCCGCACACGTTTGCGGGGGAACAGGGTCGAAATGAACAGACCCCTATGGGTGCCTCTGAACCACAACAGCACGGTTCCCCCTGCCCGCTTTCCTTGGGCGTAGTTGATTCAGTGGATTCTAGACACCTCTGCAGAGATAACGGAAAGTTATTAAAAGGCACAGAAGAGCCTATTCTAATTGCAAGCGGTACCTTCGATGACTCTTGCAATGGGGCTTCGAATAAAACAATTTCATCTGGCATCACAGAGAAGAAGAAAACAGGCACATGTCTCCTGACATCAGGAGAACAACTATTACCTCACTCCCCCGGCCCTTCTACGTGGAAAGAAGCAACCGGAGAGGGGCGGGCATTCGCTATTATCCATGGAGATAGACAGATGCCCAAGTCGCCTAAGTCTGCCTTTCCCCCAGACGAGGGAAAGCCAGATCCTACCACTTTTAAAACTTACGGAGAGAAATGTGGGCCTTTAGAAGGGATAACAACACATACTATTATCGGGACAGGGTGGACGAAGGACACGGATGCATCCCCCCACCCGACTCTCTTCAAAAGGAGGTAGAAGAGGATTATCAGGAGAACAGTGTGGTAGATCCGGCGGGGATACAGCAGCTCAACACCCACGGGACTACGATTCTATATGTAGGCGAGACAAAAACTAAGTGGATAGACAGAAGGAAAGACACCAGGCGACACAAGAGGAAACAGCTTGGTGTACGCGCTTTAGGCAAGGCACAGCGCCGACGCGCGAAATATACAACACACTGTACCCGATATAAAAGGACAGATGAGTTGCACCGTATCTTGAAGTATGACCACTCCACGGGCAAGATACACAAGATAGGTAATGAGGACAAACAATGGCCAACTTTGATCCGTCGTCGGATTCATAGATTGTTTAGCAGAAGAAAGAAGTGGGGAAATACTTTTTATTTTGACAGATCGAAGAAAGACACAAAGAGATTTGATGTCAGGCAGAAGGGATCACTCAAGAGAAAGAAGGGGTTGAAACCTTGCAAAGAATGTTACCAGGATGCTAAGGCAAAAGGGTGGAGAAGGAAAAGTGATCTTTCAGGGACGGCAACTAACGCCAGGATTCCCTCGGAACGCAACGTTGTCAATAGAGAAAGAGCGCAAGAGGTATTCGATTCCAGGCTGGAATTCGATTCGATATTCAGGGCAAGACTGGTTAGACCAGAACAATTGAGTAATGGAACTGTGGAAATTCCGTTCACAGTTAACGGCGATCCTACAAGGATGGCGGCTATCGCCAGACTCCCATTGAAGGCAGATGTGTAATGGGAGAACTACGATCAGCAGTTTTAAATGATCATATGTATGAATTCATGATAGGCTACAAATATGTGGGGTTGGAAGACACTCGGCAGTCAAGAGTCACAGCTGCAGGGCAGACACGTGAACAAACGAAGGAGAGGAGACAAGGAGACGAGTTTGACTTCCATCCGCAAGAGCTGAGACAAGCTCACAAGAACGACGAATCGGTAGAACCTTGTTTTAAGAAGAGACTAAAGGGGGACAATCCAGCGCAACCAGGAGACTGCTTTAAACAGTAAGGACAACTCCTTAGGAAAGTAGGAAAGCGCGGATATGAGTATAAGCAACAAGTGATACCAGCGCGATATAGATTTTATATCTTAGGAATGGGACATGCTAGTAAATCTAGTTGTCAGGTCGTACAATGCATCACAACGCAAATAATCACCCGCCATTATCATTGGCCGGGAATCGCAAGGGACATTGATCAATTTATTAGATCATGCTCGGAATGCCAGAGAGGGGCATTACATCATGGAAAACCGGAGGAAGCCACTATTAAAGTAAACAGACCACGTATGAAGAAGAGGAGGCGACAACATGACAGAGAATATAATACGACTGGTTCCAGATGTGAGCTAGAGATAGGCAAACAAAATTTACTGTTTATGCCTAGCAAACAGAACAGGTTACTGATTGGATGGCACGGGCCATTCGCAATGGTCGAGAAGGCATCTCGAACCAATTATAAGATTCCAGAGGAGAATCAGCTGGAAATATATAATATTGTTCTGCTAAAGAGATATTTAGCTAGACCCATAACTGAAGCGGCCAACTTCAGGAAAGGAGCAGCCACACAGCATTTGAATAAGGAAAATCCGAACTCAGTACTGCAGCCCAATGCGGCTAGACAGTCATCTGCAGGCGTGCAGAAAATCACAGCCCTCTTTACGAACCTAGTCGAGCAGGGGCGACTACTCTTGGCCACGGCCACGATATTGAAACAGGAAATGGAGCAGCTATTTATAGCTGATACAGAAGAAGCAACTGAGGAAGGTTGCGAGGAGGAAGATGATTTGGATGCGGAGAAAGATGGTGGAAACGAGGAAGATGAGGAGGATAGTAATAGCGAGAAGATAACCACAGCCGACAATAGGGAATGTAAAATGCATCCTGACTCGCAGGAGTCTTCGCAAGCTAAGACTTGGTGCGGGGGACATATGTCACGGGACGCGAGTAATTCTACATTTGAATTCCTAAAAACCCTATTGCCAATATTTTGTCGATGGATTTCTAAAGGCGTGAGAAAGCAGTCGGTTGGTTTTGCCTATTGTATGCACCAGCCATCGTTTGTCAACAGTCATGGGAAACCCACCAATTTTACAGGGAATGTTTACATAACAATAGACAGCGCTCGGCGGGAGCCCTGTAAACGCAACAACATTCACCTGGAATGCTTTCCCAACAAGGAGACATTAGGTCAACAGACTATCGCGGTAATCGACACTAAGTCTCGGGTGTGTTTACCCATGGCCAGTAATCTACAAATATTATTTCGGCTTGTAACAGAACATAAAGGTGGTCAGTCGGACTTCACGGATAATGTTGAAGTAACGGAGACACAAAGTCGGGGCGAAAATCAATATGAACGAATAAATAACAACATGAAAGGAGTAAAGAATACAAAGACGATAACAACACTGCACATGCCCCAAAAGACGACGCAGACAGATTGTCTGGGAGAGGAAAATCAAGAAAACGATAATAGCAAAATATTACAGGAAATTTGCACAGTAATGAGGACTGAATGTCTGACTAAAGGAAAACAAACGAAATTTCACATGACACAAGAAGCGAACCCGAAAAATCGCCAACGGCGATTCAGACGATATATAACCAAACGAAATTTATCGCTCGGCATTGCAAGAGAAGCAGTCCGCCAACATACTTGGGTTCTAGATTTCACGAGAAAGAATCAGGACGTATGTCAGTGAATTCTTGATATGGACACCAAGGTTAGTGTAAATATAGTTTGTAAATTATTATTATACATCTATCTTAACTTCAGTCAGATAATATATACTTATTTTCCATATATATATATATATATATATATATATATATATATATATATATATATATATATATATATATATATATATATATATATATAACACTGTCAATACCAGTCACGTTTTACTATAATATTATATTTTACACTAATAAGTACAGGTTACAATAAACACCATGCAGAGAATTATTATAATTATAACCTTGCACAGTTTCCAGTAACTATAACGAAGTAAATACAAGACACTTTTATTTTGCCTCTTACATGACCTGTTAACCATGCAGTAAACACCGCGCAGCCATTCCTTATAGTGATAAGATTTCACATACAAGAACACCCGACAGGCGTAACATAGTTTACGGGGTACAGTAGAACTCCATTTATCCGAACCCCATGGGACCGAGCATCGTTCGGATAATCAAATGTTCGGATAATTGGATTACATGATGTATCGAGTACATGTACACATATTTCTAAAAATAATTAACAATCACAAGGAAAATACACTATAAAACATATTTACTTGTACTGTAATAATAATACCCACACTGTATTAGATCACTGTATCACCAAAATCTTTCATTACACTGCAGTGCATGTACTACTTGTATTAATTATTTTTGTTAAGAAAGAGAAATGTTTTCAAAATAACATTACAAACAATTCAAAACCAGGCGCAACTTACGTATACATGTACTTGCACAGATGTAGCCCACTATTTAAAATAATGAGAAATCCTCTTTTGCGCCAAACTGGATAGTCTGCTTTTGGCTGCTAAGTCCCGCATTCTCTTCAACAACAGAAGCTGTGTAGGACAGCTGTCATCTTCTTGCTCGTACCAAGCCATCGCTGTTTCTAGTGCTATAAAGGCCTCTTCAGGACTTGGTCGACGTTTTGGGTTTTCTTCATAATCTACAAGTACATCATGTACTTCTGAGGAGTCTTCATCATCGGTCACTACATGTAGTTGGTTTTCTTCTTGCACAAAAGACAAAATTTCTTCGTCATTCAAAAACTGAAAACCAGAATCATTATCATCTTCTAGCCACATGTGTGCATCATCTTTGTCACAGTCCAAAAATCCGGGCATTCATTTATACAATCATCATTTGTGTCCACTGCAGTAGTTTCATTTCCTCCTTTTTTCCCAAGCAATCTATTCCAAGCCTTGTTGAGATTATCTTGTGACAGGGTGGTCCAAGCATCAGCTTACATATAGCAGCAGTCTTTGAGATTAAGCTTTTTTTGAAAACGCCACCACACTTTCTTCATCTTCAGCCAACAATAAACGACGCAGGACTTCCTTCTTGTACATCTTTTTAAGCTTTGCTATAACACCCTGATCCATTGGTTGAATCAGTGCTGTTACATTGGGAAGCAGAAAAATTACTTTAAAATTTGCATCAACTGCATTCAATGTATCCGTCTCTGGATGAGATGGTGCATTGTCCAGTAGAAGAATTACTTTTCCAGTTTTCTTTTCTTGTTCTTTCAACCTCTTCACATTTGGGATGAACTGATTTGTATACCAATCAAGAAATATTTCACTATTCATCTAAGCACTCTTCTGTGCTTTGTAGCACAATGGGAGACATGTCACATTCTTTAAACAACGTGTTTTTTTGGCTTTGCCGATCATTAGCACCGGTAAACGATGACTTCCACTGGCATTCGCGGCTACCAAAATTGTTACTCTCTCTTTGCACTTTTTAAACCCAGGGGCAGCTGCTTCGCGCTGAGATGCAAGTGATTTTTGAGGCAATGATTTCCAGTATAAGCCAGTCTCATCGGCATTATACACATCATCGAGTAAATAACCTTCTTCTTCCAAAAAAGCCAAGAATGTTTCTTTAAAATTTTCAGCGGCAGTTGCATCGCTAGATGAAGATTCCCCTTGAATCTCCAATTCTCGTATGCCATGACGAGATTTAAAGTTTCTTAACCATCCCTGGCTAGCCTTAAAGTCAGGAGGACCGTCAAGTTGACTGTTGAACTGAAGTGCCTTTTCACACAATAGAGAGCCAGAGATAGGTTCCCCTTTGCTTCTTCTTTGCACAAACCATATATATACAAAGCCTCTTCCAATTTCAAATCTTTCGCATTTCTCATGGTTTTATGTTTCTTCGACCCATTTTCACTATCCAATTTCGATGCAAAACTCATAATTTTATCCTTGTTACTTTTGATGTCAGAGACGGTAGCTTTCTCAACATTGAAAATCCTCGCAAATGAAGACACAGTTTCACCTTTTCCTAGTCTCTGTATAATTTCTGTTTTCGTTTCAATTGACAAAACATTGCGGTTCCTTTTATATGCTTTAGGCCTACTGGAAGATGCCAGGTCGCACAGAGAAATACGTGTACACCAAAATTATTCAAAATTAGCAGACACAATTATTTTAAGTTGAACTGTCTGTTTAGCCAGTGTTCTGCCTAGAACTCACACGTACACTGGATTGGTAAACCAGATATTAACGGACTTTATGATCTAACTGACTTCATGTACGTAAGCGACCGTCCATTAGCCCATCTCATTGTCTACAAATTGTTCGCACACATTTGAAGCTTGCCGCATCAAAAGATTCAGAACTGTAGTCTAACGTGACTGGTGGAGACTGATTTTTTTTTTTCTGGAAAAAGTGTTCGGATAATTGGATGTTCGGATAATTGGGGTTCAGATAAATGGAGTTCTACTGTACTTACAAAGGGTTCGTTATTTTATCCATCACAGTGGTAGAGACAGGGACCATTTGAGATAATTCAGCCTTCGTCTACTACGTTGTTGGCGTTAATCACGGGACAAGTGCTTTAGAGTAGGGCCGACCAGAGATACTGCGACGACACGCATCTCACATGTAATTAACGGCAACGAACCTACCAATACTCAACGGGGGTTTAGAAAGGAATTTGCCAGACGGTGAAGGAGCTTTCTGTCATCGACCACCCACACAGAAAAGTAAGCAGAACCTACCCAGAAGGATTGCTGCATTACTAAGAGCTGTCCACGTGAATTTAATAATCAGAAGTGCAGGAGCAAACGGACGATTTTTACAACAAGTGCCTTTGAGAAATCTTGGTCAGAAGTGGCAAGAGTAGACGGACGATCTTGTAAACCCAGTGCCTACAAAATTTATCGAGATCCCAAATTACCTGCAGTAAGGGACAGATTCTCCCCGTAAAACTGATGAGCCAGCAAATTCAACTATATACCAGATTTCACCATCATCACCACCTGAGGAAAATATCTTCACCACACATGGACATCTGCATATCAGACGAAGTCTCCACCGCATAACATTGCTTCAACACAACATAGGAACAAGCCACCTCAGACGCGCGTGGCAATGTCAACACTCGCTTTGTGAAGAACAAAAGAGCAGGCCATCGACACCTGACGAAATGAAGTGGACCGTCCAGTATTATTGAATGCAGACAAAGACTTGTCCAGTGTATACAAATACCCAGAGTTATATTGACAGTCAGTCAGAGACCCGAAACGAGATATCCTTTTGTTAGTATTTAGGAGCTGCTTTCATTTCATCATTATCATCCCATAGCATAGATTTAAGATTCATTTGTGTATTTGCATTTTAACTAATATCTTTCTTCACAGGGATAGTTAATGTCATTCCTAGTTGCATTTGTATTAGTGTAATTGAATGTTGTTATATTTCAGTAATTCAATAAATGTTGTAGTTGTGTTTAATTTACCAACACACGTTATTACATATATAGAGAAGGAAAGAAAGTGTGTGAAAGAGACATACTGTTCTTCCTTTGTTCCTCTTCTGTTCACTCAGTGTAATAATGGAGGTGGGGGCTCGTTAGCATTATAATATAGAGAGGGGGATAGAGTGGTAGGAGTTACAGTGTCACGAGATTCAGAATCACTGGGACCATCTGCAGGGAAATTATCCCAGAGTCTTACATTCGCCTTCACCACTCCTGCTGCCTATTTCCAGTAAATTAATATGAAACAAATATAAAGGTATGTTATCAGGCACTCGCAGGAAATAAAGAAGTAGAACACCAGACAACAGAAAAACAACAGACATGAGTGGCTTACCCAGGATTTGAACACTGGACCTTCCGTGCGACAACCCCGCCTAGCCATGCAAGCGAATCACACTATCCGCCCTGCCATCTACCCATCATCAAAAAATGATGTTTCAATGGCAGGTCAACAGTGCGAACCACAATACATGACACCAGAAGTCCACCATGGGCAGTTCAGCCTATTAATAACGCAATCACTTCTGTTGTATTTCTATCAGATTTCACCATCATCACCACCTGAGGAAAATATCTTCACCACATATGGACATCTGCATATCAGACGAAGTCTCCACCGCATAACATTGCTTCAACACAACCTAGGAACAAGCCACCTCAGACGCGCGTGGCAATGTCAACACTCGCTTTGTGAAGAACAAAAGAGCAGGCCATCGACACCTGACGAAATGACGTGGACCGTCCAGTATTATTGAATGCAGACACAAAAAATGATGTTTCAATGGCAGGTCAACAGTGCGAACCACAATACATGACACCAGAAGTCCACCATGGGCAGTTCAGCCTATTAATAACGCAATCACTTCTGTTGTATTTCTATCAGATTTCACCATCATCACCACCTGAGGAAAATATCTTCACCACACATGGACATCTGCATATCAGACGAAGTCTCCACCGCATAACATTGCTTCAACACAACCTAGGAACAAGCTACCTCAGACGCGCGTGGCAATGTCAACACTCGCTTTGTGAAGAACAAAAGAGCAGGCCATCGACACCTGACGAAATGAAGTTGACCGTCCAGTATTATTGAATGCAGACAAAGACTTGTCCAGTGTATACAAATATAGGCCGAATCCAACAAGACAAGGACCTTAATACTGTGTCCAGTAAATGATAGTAGACTAGAACAGTGAGAACAGGATAGTGGGTAGGTTTGGTATTGTATAAACATTTATTACACATAAGGGAGGGAAACCCGAGGCCTGTAAACAGTAAATTAATATGAAACAAATATAAAGGTATGTTATCAGGCACTCGCAGGAAATAAAGAAGTAGAACACCAGACAACAGAAAAACAACAGACATGAGTGGCTTACCCAGGATTTGAACACTGGACCTTCCGTGCGATAACCCCGCCTAGCCATGCAAGCGAATCACGCTATCCGCCCTGCCATCTACCCATCATCAAAAAATGATGTTTCAATGGCATGTCAACAGTGCGAACCACAATACATGACACCAGAAGTCCACCATGGGCAGTTCAGCCTATTAATAACGCAATCACTTCTGTTGTATTTCTATCAGATTTCACCATCATCACCACCTGAGGAAAATATCTTCACCACACATGGACATCTGCATATCAGACGAAGTCTCCACCGCATAACATTGCTTCAACACAACCTAGGAACAAGCTACCTCAGACGCGCGTGGCAATGTCAACACTCGCTTTGTGAAGAACAAAAGAGCAGGCCATCGACACCTGACGAAATGAAGTTGACCGTCCAGTATTATTGAATGCAGACAAAGACTTGTCCAGTGTATACAAATATAGGCCGAATCCAACAAGACAAGGACCTTAATACTGTGTCCAGTAAATGATAGTAGACTAGAACAGTGAGAACAGGATAGTGGGTAGGTTTGGTATTGTATAAACATTTATTACACATAAGGGAGGGAAACCCGAGGCCTGTAAACAGTAAATTAATATGAAACAAATATAAAGGTATGTTATCAGGCACTCGCAGGAAATAAAGAAGTAGAACACCAGACAACAGAAAAACAACAGACATGAGTGGCTTACCCAGGATTTGAACACTGGACCGTCCGTGCGACAACCCCGCCTAGCCATGCAAGCGAATCACGCTATCCGCCCTGCCATCTACCCATCATCAAAAAACGATGTTTCAATGGCAGGTCAACAGTGCGAACCACAACACATGACACCAGAAGTCCACCATGGGCAGTTCAGCCTATTAATAACGCAATCACTTCTGTTGTATTTCTATCAGATTTCACCATCATCACCACCTGAGGAAAATATCTTCACCACACATGGACATCTGCATATCAGACGAAGTCTCCACCGCATAACATTGCTTCAACACAACCTAGGAACAAGCTACCTCAGACGCGCGTGGCAATGTCAACACTCGCTTTGTGAAGAACAAAAGAGCAGGCCATCGACACCTGACGAAATGAAGTTGACCGTCCAGTATTATTGAATGCAGACAAAGACTTGTCCAGTGTATACAAATATAGGCCGAATCCAACAAGACAAGGACCTTAATACTGTGTCCAGTAAATGATAGTAGACTAGAACAGTGAGAACAGGATAGTGGGTAGGTTTGGTATTGTATAAACATTTATTACACATAAGGGAGGGAAACCCGAGGCCTGTAAACAGTAAATTAATATGAAACAAATATAAAGGTATGTTATCAGGTGTAGTGGTGTTGATGGTATTGTATGATGGTGTTATTACTACATGTAACTTGTATGAGGCCAGCTGTGAAGGCTCCTGAGATAAAATGTGGTTGAGAATTATCAGAAGGCCTTTCTTGCTACCACTACGACCTCACACTTAATTTTTTTTTTCTTAATGAATGTGGCTACGTAAAGTGTCTAGGGTAATGATGTGTAATGTGGTGTGTTAGTTATAAATACACCCACAGGCATTTAAGAAGACTAATAAGATTAACAAGTGTTAAAATACACTGAACTAACTCACATGTATAAAGTTTTTGATATAATTATATTACATTTATTTGTTCTGGATCAAGTTTTATTTTGACCAGAACTTGTTTTAAAAGAAGGATTTAAAATTTATGAAAATTATGCATGGAATGTTACATAATAAATACAAAAGTGTACATATTTAAGTACTAGAATAGTTAGTTTTATTCAAATGTTCTGGTAGTCAGCTACTAGGGAGGATATTTATTGTCTGTGCTGTTGGGGTGGTCTCATCACACCTGTCTATATTGACTACACCGTGTCCAGAAACTGGTGGGAATTTTTATGGGGATATTAGTCACTACCAATAGTTGGTGAATGTCCAGCAGACCAGAGGCTCACTCATCTTTTTGTAGCTCTGGTGCTGAAAACTTGCGGTCCCACCTCTCCGGGCTGGCGGACAATAATGGTGGTCTCTGTCACAAGAACTGCACAGATACACTCGAGTAAAGTCACCCACCGGATAGACTCTGCTTTGTTGTCGATAGAAAACTCACAGCTCTGCAATCAAAGTATGGGCTATGTGTCAAAATCTATTCTATACCCACGTCTGGACACCACACTGACACAACAACCACATCATACAGACAGGTCAGATCTCTCTGACCAAACAGCACAGTTACCATGGTGGGTTTACCTCAGATAGATCCTCCCAGACTATAGATTCTGAAAAATATTTATTAGTTGTTGGCCCTAAAAGAAGATAGGTAATCTGTTTCAACGCTTGATTTATTTTGCATAATCCTTGCTGTAGTTTATGTACACTGTTAGTCCCTAGACCCTGACTTGGGCGGGGGGTCTAGAGCAAAATTCCTACTGGTTTGTAAGGCTATATTATGATATGGCAGTATCAAATCACTCGAACATGAAACAATATTCAAAATATATAAAGAAATAATTTCAATCTTACCAGATTAAGAATACATAACACAGAATTGCTAGCAAAACTCAGCTGAGCTGCTGGCTATAGTATGGCGTCCCTAAATTTATTCACTGTCTTTCATATGGGAACACACCACACTTTAAAATCTGTGTCTAACACTGAACAATTATTGAAGAATGACCCCAAATGCGCTCTGAGCGCTAATGATATGATTGTCTGTGGCCAATCACTGCCAAGGTTTATTTTTAATTTCAAATTTCTACACTAAAGTCATTTCAGTCATGCTTCAGTCAAGTATGGATGGTTATCTGTTAGTCTGTCCGTCTCTACTTGTGTTTCTAAAAAAAATGTGCTTGATTTTTGAAGCAACCTTTCTCTCCCCTTAAAATTTTGTCGTAAAAAGTTATATTTAATTATCTTCAATATTATCTATCCGTTTGTAAAATTAAGATCATATTAGTTCACTGCTCAGAATAGGCCATCCGGCCAGCTAATTTTTATATTCCTAACATTAATATTAAGAAAATTTACTTTTTAAATTTTTGTAATTTTCCTACCATCCGCGTTCTGCCGCTCAATTCAAATCAAAATCTTAGTATCGCAAAAGCGTCCATTTCCGTACCTCGTGTCAATTTGGGGGACGTGAATTTTTTACTTTCCTCCATCCCCCCCAATTGCGTCTCCTTAGCCTTGCTACGCAATCTTTCCAGTCATATTTTTTCCTTTTTGATCCTCCGTTCCCCTCCTGTCTAGCAAGGCAAAATTTATAGAGGATGATGACCCGCGGTCTAGGCGATCATGTACATCAGCAGCTTACGCATTATGTTTTCTTTTCCTTAAATGTATCTTTGGAGTATTTTACCGTTGTATCTCGGTCAATTTCACTACATCAGGCACTCGCAGGAAATAAAGAAGTAGAACACCAGACAACAGAAAAACAACAGACATGAGTGGCTTACCCAGGATTTGAACACTGGACCTTCCGTGCGACAACCCCGCCTAGCCATGCAAGCGAATCACGCTATCCGCCCTGCCATCTACCCATCATCAAAAAACGATGTTTCAATGGCAGGTCAACAGTGCGAACCACAATACATGACACCAGAAGTCCACCATGGGCAGTTCAGCAATTGCGTTATTAATAGGCTGAACTGCCCATGGTGGACTTCTGGTGTCATGTATTGTGGTTCGCACTGTTGACCTGCCATTGAAACATCATTTTTTGATGATGCGTAGATGGCAGGGCGGATAGTGTGATTCGCTTGCATGGCTAGGCGGGGTTGTCGCACGGAAGGTCCAGTGTTCAAATCCTGGGTAAGCCACTCATGTCTGTTGTTTTTCTATTGTCTGGTGTTCTACTTCTTTATTTCCTGCGAGTGCCTGATAACATACCTTTATATTTGTTTCATATTAATTTACTGTTTACAGGCCTCGGGTTTCCCTCCCTTATGTGTAATAAATGTTTATACAATACCAAACCTACCCACTATCCTGTTCTCACTGTTCTAGTCTACTATCATTTACTGGACACAGTATTAAGGTCCTTGTCTTGTTGGATTCGGCCTATACTGCTTGATAGAAATACAACAGAAGTGATTGCGTTATTAATAGGCTGAACTGCCCATGGTGGACTTCTGGTGTCATGTATTGTGGTTCGCACTGTTGACCTGCCATTGAAACATCATTTTTTTGATGATGCGTAGATGGCAGGGCGGATAGTGTGATTCGCTTGCATGGCTAGGCGGGGTTGTCGCACGGAAGGTCCAGTGTTCAAATCCTGGGTAAGCCACTCATGTCTGTTGTTTTTCTATTGTCTGGTGTTCTACTTCTTTATTTCCTGCGAGTGCCTGATAACATACCTTTATATTTGTTTCATATTAATTTACTGTTTACAGGCCTCGGGTTTCCCTCCCTTATGTGCCTATTTCCAACCGGTTGCCAGGCAAACCTGGGCCATTGACAAAGCCGGCACCACACAGATAACTCTCTTTGGTTACCCTTCGGGATAACCCTGTGACACTCGGTGTAATGATTAAGTTAACTGTGAACTAAAATGGTTTGCCCAAAAGGCTGGTTACTGTGAAATGCACTTTGTCCAGTCTGTAATCCATTAGTGACAGGGGAAAAAGCGGTTTGCAGTCAAAACATTTCATGTGTTTTAAGCGGCTTAAGTATGATGGGAGATGGCTTATGTGCCCGCCAATGTTCGACTGGTAGAATGGTTTAAGCACTTGCCTCTCACGCAGTGGCGTACTAAGGGGGTGCGAGGGGTTGGTTCGCCCCTCGTGAGAGCCAGGAAAGGGTTGCCAGTATTATGATGGTACTTACTGTTAAAGATATATTTGCAAATGTGTTCTTTATAGTAGGGGGTGCCAAAGCTAAGGTCCGCCCCGGGTGCCAAATACTTTAAGTACGCCTCTGTCCTCACGACATAGTTAACAGCTCCGGGTTCACAACTTTTAGCGCCATGCTCCAGTATACCCAGCTGTAAATAGATGCCTGACTGCTCTTGAGTTAAGGATAGCAGAGAGGAGGAGAAATGGTCACCCCACGTCCTAAAGCTGGACCTAGTATTATAAAGTCTATAACACTTCACTCCCCTTGCGGTAACACCTGGTGTGAGACTACCTTTATCCTTATCTGCCGTCGTTTAATTGGAGCTTTACAATTCAACACATGCATTAAAAAATGGATGGCTTAAGTTGACTGTTTTTAATTATTGTCTGGATGTTTTACGTTTGTTTGTTTTTTATTTTTTAAAAATTTTGTTGTTGTTGTTGTTGTTGTTGCTTTTGTTGATTTTTTAGTACTTTCGTTTTTGTTTTCTAAACATATTTAATTGTAATTATGATTGTATACTATAAATGTATGCTGTTATATTAGCTTTATAATGTTGCATGCATTTAGATTAATGCGTAAAGTACATATTGATATGAAGGTATACAGTATGCAAGATGAGAGAGAGAGAGAGAGAGAGAGAGAGAGAGAGAGAGAGAGAGAGAGGGAGAGAGAGAAGAGAGAGAGAGAACGAACGAACTTTATTTTCAAAGGGTTGAGAATTGGGCACGCAGGCCCGTCTGACATTCTGCCCTTCCTTTCTCTCACCTTTCATACTCCCATGCATTTTACATATCAATTTCAAGGAATTCAATGTTGTAAAGTAAAATAAAATAGTACACTCATATTAATGTTAACTACTTATAAACATGACATAAAATATGTTGAAAAGTACAAACATCGTCATTAGAACCTACAGTTGACATTATAAGAAAGGATAATCCGATTAGGGGGGCATGTAATCAGAACTCATAAAGTATTAGAAAAGTCTACGATTGTATGAACGAACGAACGAACGAACTTTAAATTCAGTGGGTTAAGAATCGTGCACGTAGGCCCGTCTGACATTCTGCCCTTCCTCTCTTTCTCTCTCTCATCATGTATTTTGTATCCTTTCATCCTCCTATTTACTGCAAGCATTATTTAGGCATTTATCATTAAAAAGTAATATAACGTCATACATTTGCAATATTCATCACAATCAAAGTATGTTTTTAAAATAAATTTAAAAAAAACAACAAATGAAATAAAAAAAATAAATGAGAACAAAAAAAAAAAAAAAAAAAAACAAACAAACAAAACCAAAACAAACAAACAATAAGATTGACAAAAATCGAATTCCTCATACAGTAAATTATAGTTCGTTCGGAAATTCTTGCCCACAGAAAGTGTCAATTTTCTCCAAAACTGTTTGTTGTATGGACATGAATTTTTGCATGCAGTCTTAGATTTTCCATGCAGTTATTAATATATTTTTTGCCCTTACAAAACTCATGTCATGTTCAAATTTTCTTCTTTACGTTATATAAAAAACTCTTACTGTTGTCTGGGTTAATTTTTAGTAGTTTTACAGGAAAGTAAACAAGATCCGTTCAAAAATATTTTTTTTGGTTTGAATTAGTTACTCGCGACTGTGTACAATAGGTGCGCACTCGTGCGGACATGTAGTCACTACACTAATTCAAACAAAAAAAATATTTTTGAACGGATCTTGTAACTTTTCTGTAAAACTAAGAGAAATTAACCCAGACAACGGTAAGAGTTTTTTATATAACGTAAAGAAGAAAATTCGAACATGACATGAGTTTTGTAAGGGCAAAAATATATTAATAACTGCATGGAAAATCTAAGACTGCATGCAAAAATTCATGTCCATACAACAAACAGTTTTGGAGAAAATTGACACTTTCTGTGGGCACGAATTTCCGAACGGACTATAGACAGTGATTTGAGGCATAATCAGATGGTGTGCTATAAGAACTCGTGAAACATTGGAACAGTCTGCTACTGAATGACTAGTGACTCAGTGTGTTATAAGAACTCGTGAAACATTGGAACAGTCTGCTACTGAATGACTAGTGACTCAGTGTGTTATAAGAACTCGTGAAACATTCGAACAGTCTGCTACTGAATGACTAGTGACTCGGTGTGTTATAAGAACTCGTGAAACATTGGAACAGTCTGCTACTGAATGACTAGGGACTCAGTGTGTTATAAGAACTCGTGAAACATTCGAACAGTCTGCTACTGAATGACTAGGGACTCAGTGTGTTATAAGAACTCGTGAAACATTCGAACAGTCTGCTACTGAATGACTAGTGACTCGGTGTGTTATAAGAACTCGTGAAACATTGGAACAGTCTGCTACTGAATGACTAGGGACTCAGTGTGTTATAAGAACTCGTGAAACATTCGAACAGTCTGCTACTGAATGACTAGTGACTCGGTGTGTTATAAGAACTCGTGAAACATTGGAACAGTCTGCTACTGAATGACTAGGGACTCAGTGTGTTATAAGAACTCGTGAAACATTCGAACAGTCTGCTACTGAATGACTAGGGAGTCAGTGTGTTATAAGAACTCGTGAAACATTCGAACAGTCTGCTACTGAATGACTAGTGACTCAGTGTGTTATAAGAACTCGTGAAACATTCGAACAGTCTGCTACTGAATGACTAGTGACTCAGTGTGTTATAAGAACTCGTGAAACATTCGAACAGTCTGCTACTGAATGACTAGTGACTCAGTGTGTTATAAGAACTCGTGAAACATTGGAACAGTCTGCTACTGAATGACTAGTGACTCAGTGTGTTATAAGAACTCGTGAAACATTCGAACAGTCTGCTACTGAATGACTAGGGACTCAGTGTGTTATAAGAACTCGTGAAACATTCGAACAGTCTGCTACTGAATGACTAGTGACTCAGTGTGTTATAAGAACTCGTGAAACATTCGAACAGTCTGCTACTGAATGACTAGTGACTCGGTGTGTTATAAGAACTCGTGAAACATTGGAACAGTCTGCTACTGAATGACTAGTGACTCAGTGTGTTATAAGAACTCGTGAAACATTCGAACAGTCTGCTACTGAATGACTAGTGACTCGGTGTGTTATAAGAACTCGTGAAACATTTGAACAGTCTGCTACTGAATGACTAGTGACTCAGTGTGTTATAAGAACTCGTGAAACATTGGAACAGTCTGCTACTGAATGACTAGGGACTCAGTGTGTTATAAGAACTCGTGAAACATTGGAACAGTCTGCTACTGAATGACTAGGGACTCAGTGTGTTATAAGAACTCGTGAAACATTTGAACAGTCTGCTACTGAATGACTAGTGACTCAGTGTGTTATAAGAACTCGTGAAACATTGGAACAGTCTGCTACTGAATGACTAGGGACTCAGTGTGTTATAAGAACTCGTGAAACATTTGAACAGTCTGCTACTGAATGACTAGTGACTCAGTGTGTTATAAGAACTCGTGAAACATTTGAACAGTCTGCTACTGAACAGTCTGCTACTGAATGACTAGTGACTCAGTGTGTTATAAGAACTCGTGAAACATTCGAACAGTCTGCTACTGAATGACTAGTGACTCGGTGTGTTATAAGAACTCGTGAAACATTGGAACAGTCTGCTACTGAATGACTAGGGACTCAGTGTGTTATAAGAACTCGTGAAACATTCGAACAGTCTGCTACTGAATGACTAGGGACTCAGTGTGTTATAAGAACTCGTGAAACATTCGAACAGTCTGCTACTGAATGACTAGTGACTCGGTGTGTTATAAGAACTCGTGAAACATTGGAACAGTCTGCTACTGAATGACTAGGGACTCAGTGTGTTATAAGAACTCGTGAAACATTCGAACAGTCTGCTACTGAATGACTAGTGACTCGGTGTGTTATAAGAACTCGTGAAACATTGGAACAGTCTGCTACTGAATGACTAGGGACTCAGTGTGTTATAAAAACATTGAACTCGTGAAACTCAGTGTGTTATAAGAACTCGGAACATCTGTTACTGAATGACTAGGGACTCAGTGTGTTATAAGAACTCGTGAAACATTGGAACAGTCTGCTACTGAATGACTAGGGACTCAGTGTGTTATAAGAACTCGTGAAACATTGGAACAGTCTGTTACTGAATGACTAGGGACTCAGTGTGTTATAAGAACTCGTGAAACATTGGAACAGTCTGTTACTGAATGACTAGGGACTCAGTGTGTTATAAGAACTCGTGAAACATTGGAACAGTCTGTTACTGAATGACTAGGGACTCAGTGTGTTATAAGAACTCGTGAAACATTCGAACAGTCTGCTACTGAATGACTAGGGACTCGTGTTGTCCAGTGTATGCAAGAGATTTGACCAGACGTGAGCAGCTTTGAGTCCCATAGCAGGTACTGCCGTAGGGAGTGAATTGTTTAAGCCTTCACAATACTAGGTCCATCATCATGTGGTGGGGTAACCAGTTCCTCTCCTTCTGTCTTTGCCTTCCCTAACTCAAGAGCAGAATCAGACTAGGTAGATAGTTAGACAGATTAGGTAGATAGTTAGACAGACTAGGTAGATAGTTAGACAGACTAGGTAGATAGTTAGACAGACTAGGTAGATAGTTAGACAGACATATACGAAAGAAATTAATTTTCCAAGGGTTGAAAATCGGGCACATAGTTCCCTCTTGCATTCTTCCTTCCTCTTGCTCATCTTTTGTTAAATTTGCTCAAACATTCTCCCGCGTACTTAAAGTATTAATTTAAGGGCAATGAAGCATTACAAAGCAGTATAACAGCATACATTAACAGTACCTGATCACAAAATTAAAAATTTAAGTATATTGTAATGAAAACCTAGATCATCAGAGCCTCCATACAGTATAATAGATACTGATTCGAAACAAAATCAGTTAGGGTGGCATATAATCAGCACTCATAAAGTATTTGAACAGTATACGATTGTATGAGTAAGGACTGTGCGTGCTTTTCAAGTCATTGGGAAGATTGTTCCAAAGATGAGCAGCTGAATAGGGACTGAGGTTGTTTATTAGGTTATGTGGAAGACAATTCCAAAGATGAGCAGCAGAGTACGCTATGCTTTTCTTGAATAAGTCAAGCCTAGGCTTGGGTACGTGCAATTTGTTAAAGCGTTGACTGCGTCTTTCATTGAATTTGAACATAGGCCACAGATACGCTGGAGCATTATGTGACAGGATTTTGTGAACAAATTTAGCTTTGTTAAACAGAAGGCGCTTTCTTAAGGGCAGTATTTGGAGATTTTTATATAGATCTACACGCTGAGTTAGGCAGTTGTCACAGACTAGACGCACAGCATGCTTTTGTAGTGAACGGAGTCTTTTTGTGTTGGACATTGAGCAACCATCCCAGATTGTGGAGCAATAGTCAAGGTTTGCTTGTATGTGAGATATATAGAACAATTGTCGTGCGTCTTCATCTAGGAAATGTTTAGAAAGCAAAACGGGCCTGCGTGCTCAATTCTTTGCCTTTTGAAAAAGTCGCCCTCGCCATTACATTCCCTCAACCACACGCTCAGAAATGGCTTGTTCCCCACACGCGAACGTTTAATGTCCATAATTGTGTACATAAAAAATCATTCATATGCTCTCATTCTGAGCTAAGTTCTTCATCTCCCACAATCCTTCAGAACGTGGAAACGAAATTACAACCGACAAGGGCATCTAGGAGAAATCCTACTGGGCGCGCTGCGAGAGCTAGTTAGACGGGAAACTCAAGATGAAAGACAAGCTTTTTAAGAGCCAAATTTACGACCGTACCTCACACGACGTCGAGTTTTTAAAACCCCAAAACTCAGTACTCAGTACTTATATGAAAAAAAAAAAAAAAACCCCAAACAAAAAATAACTCCAGAATTTCTCGTTCCGCCCGTTTTAATAATATACGGGGATGAAGAGCTGTAACACCAATTCTTTGAAATTCGTTATAAGAAGATTGACTTGTACCAATAAGAAAAATTAGTACTAGGCGAACTTTATCAATGAATAATTTATGACTCTGAATCTTCTAATGGCTGCAGAAAGATCTTACATTTGTTGTTGCCCTAAAAATTTGAAAGTTTAACAGTTACGCCCACCAATGTTGTTTGAAGAAAACCATAGCGATTTGATGCCGTGAAAATTTGTTTACCTCTTTCCTGACGCACGACCTCTTCGCGTGTGGGATTATAGCGGTTTAACAGAAGTTTATGATGCTGGAGAAATCTACACAGGTGGAGGCAAGCGAGCAAGAGGACAGCGGCGATGTAAATGTGAAGAAATCATTGAGGAAAAAATAAATTACGGTAATATTTCATCAGTGTCACATGTAGGTTAAGATTCCCAAACATTTTCATATGCCCCATTTAGAACACTTTAGAAAACGTCACTCGCTAACTTTTTAATATTTTGAAAACCTGAACAACTCCCCCCACTTCCTCTTTTTTCCCCTTTTCCTCCAGTTTTTTCCCTTGCATTCCCTTTAACTAAAATTCAAAACTAAATAAAAATTCCACCACATTTTTTTTTTTTTTTTTTAGTTTGGGAAGACAAAGGCAGCCAGCAAGGGAATTGGTCGCACCACCTCTCGCAGCTGGGTCTAGTATAGGGAAGTCTCCAACACTTCACGGCAGGATCAGTTAAGACTCTACCTTTTACCTATTCTTCTGAGAGACGGCTGGAGTGATCAGTCTCGGTGGCTTCCTCTCTTCATACCCCATATAGTTATAATACGTTATAAAAGATATTTCGCGTATTGTTTAAAAGGTCAACCAAAATAATTCCAAACAAATCTGTAATAATAAGTGTAGCACAACAAATGTCCAGGGTACGGTCACGCGCTGACCTTCAAAGTATGTCTTTGTTTGGTTTGGTTTAAACATTTATAACACATAAGGAAGGGAAACCCGAGGCCTGTAAACAATAAATAACTATTAGACAAACATAAAATTGTCGCACGGAAGGTCCTGGGTTCGAGTCCTGGGTAAGCCACTCACGTCTGTTGTTTTTCTGTTGTCTAGTTTTCTACTTCTTTATTTCTTACGAGTGCCTGAAAACATACCTTTATGTTTGTCTAATATTTATTTTGGTTTGGTGTTGTTTGGTTTTAAGGACCCTCTTTATTACACACGGATAACTCCATCAATCCTCCGATCTCCTCCCTTAGATCAAACAAGGAGGATCTCAGCACAGTGCACCAACTCCTTAGCACCGGTGAGAATCCCAGTGTCTGTACATAGAAATCATACATTCTATAAATATATTTGGCGGGTAGGTGTCTAATTGTTTAATTTTTGACAGTGTCACATAATTGGGTTCGCTCTCTTTTCCTCTCCGGCAGTATTGTTATTTTAGAGTTATTGTTTGCACTTCTTCTCCGTAATAATTCGTCTTGTCTGTTTACCTGACCATCCCTGCTGAGAGAGTGGACAGGTGATGCAGTATTGACCGATAGTTATGTTGGTAAAATTCTCGTGTACCAAACCTTGGCCGTGACGGATGAACACGACGTACGCCCAGCAAGTTTATTTAGCGCTGATATGGCTATTGTGATTCACTAACTACTGTCGTGAAGAGTCACAGTTCAGATGGTTACAAGAGGGTCGATGTGTGTACAAGGACGGGGAGATAAATTACCCGTCAGCGGACATATTACAGACAAGCACCTGAAAGACGGAATGTTGTAATAGCTTCCAGACAGAAGTGTTGCAAGGACATTATTTGCGATAATGTAGGGGGTGTAGTGTAATCATTACCGCGAATCGTCGGATATAACAACTTCTTATACGGAAAATGACCTTTTTAATAACACGCAGAATTTTCCTGTGAGGAAATTTTTTGAATAGACGCCAACAAGCTACGCATGATTGTAACTATTGGCCGGCATTCGAGATGTAAACATAACAACATTTCTTACTGAAGCCTGGTCTACTAGTAAACAACAACGTGCGTGTGACGAAAGTTGCAATATAACCTGATATTTAGTCGGTTGAAAATACTGTGAAATTCACCTCGTCAAGAAAACAAATAGACCTGCCAGAGTTAAGAATAGAATCAGAATCCATTTATCGGACCGGACTTGTTTGAGCCTCTTGAGGACTTAAAAGACCAGGAAAACTCTACCATTATTAGCAAGGTAAACAGGAATCTGAAACACGGAGTCAAAGTAAGAACTTAGTATAATGTAACACCGCAGAACATGTGTAAGAGGCATCTTCTACAAGTCGCCTTAACTGTTTCTCTGAGCCAGAAGTCAGTCAGTGATCTCAAAAACCTTTTAGGGTAAGTTGTACATTTATAATTCTATATTTTGCATTATTAACACATGAACTAATATGTATATATTGACATGTGAATATTGGTTAATATGTGAAAATTGCTAGTGGATGTCCAAGTCATACAAGGCTGGCAACCTCAGCATATAGAAAACTGATGATTTCATGAACCCCCACTGCAAGGGCTGGTGACTGCTTTATGCGAGTTTCGTATAGAGAACTAAAAGCAGAGGTAGTCCCAAGTTCCATATGGAGCAGGGAGGAAATGATGAGAGAATGATGTACATACTTATTATATTATTAACATTTTCAACCAGTGTAGATGTAAATGTAAACATATTCACTCTAAAAGTAATGACAGTTTTCAACCTTTTCAACCAATGTAAAGGTAAATATAAATCTATTCAACCTAAATGTAATGAATGTTTTTCCGCTTAATGGGATTAATAATAATTATCAGCTAGGGTAACAGTTCTGAGATAGATGAGATGGTGGAATTAAAAGAGGGGGACACATGAGTGTTTTTCAGGGAAACGCAATACTCAAGAGGGTATTTGTTCTCTTCTTTTGTGACACTAGTTGGTGGTACCACAAGAGGTACTATCTCTGGAACAAGTGAGGGTATAAGTGGCCTGAAGTCGACACTAGACACCATCATCAGACGGGTCTTAGAGACGCGGGATCAGCTTGGTAGTTACGTCCTGAGACTTCTTGGAACGTGCTACAACTTTCAAACTTGACCAGTGACGAGTGTGATCCAGTCATCTATCTGCAATGACCCAAACATCAGCTGGAGCAGAACCTCATTGGCAGCTAAGTAGAAACATAAAAGCTGCCAAGTGTACTCTTGAAAATACTCCATAACATCACTCGAAGATGATTATTGTTTGTTAAAGAATTATTCATGGTTTAAAACTGTTAACAATAATTGATTATTACATTTTTTATTTGTATATAAACAAATCTAAAGTTGATTTTATCATTTTGAATGTACTACATCCGTATGTCTCAGACAATTTCTTAAATATACTTAAACAGAGCTATACAATAATAATAAGAGGAATTTCGCTGAATTAACTCAGCTGGGGGCTTGAACAAGCTAACGAATTATAAGAAAACCCTATCCTTCACAAAAGTTGACGGCAGATACTAGAGGTAACATTTGCTCAGCCTCATGCATCATTTTCCTTCTACCTACAACTCTGCCAAAAGTAATCTTGTGCGAAGGTAGACACCTTTGAAGACCCATATTAGTTACTCTTGAGTTTTGGCCACTGTTGGACCACTACTGCAGAGCTAAGGGGAGGCAACCCGAGATAGCCAGGGCAGCGGCCTTATTGCCTTCTCCTTACGATTTTCAACTGCCGTGGGATTTTTAACGTAACTTGCACACGGGACCTCCTATTTTTCCGCCCTTATCCGAGAAGGCTAGGCATCCGATGTCACTACCCATGAGACCAGGGGGGAGTATGACAGGATTAGCACCACTGGTTCTGAAAATATAATTTCCATAAATTAAATTCCCTCTAATGGGAATCGAACGCAGTACCTCTAGAATTCGAGGCGGACGCCCTACCTCGTAGGCACTCCGACCCCTATATACGTATATATACGTTACACCCCAAATGGTGAAATTGGCCTTTTCATGAACTGGGAAAATTTTTGCCTATTCCGTGAACGCTTAAATGTATTGTATTTCAATAATATTGAGCAAGAAACAGAAAGAGTAAGATATTTTAATGTGAACCGGATTACTGATGCTTTCAACTCACAAATTAACACAGGATGTCATGTTTTATATTACTACAGAAGCCAGTTTACGGAATGGGGAAACATTTGCCCAATTTATGTTGTTGTTATTAATCTAGCGGCGCCTGGGCTCTCGCGCATCGGCCCAATGCCATGTAGTGATATCTGCATGTTTTCTCAAGTTTTCTTATTTCTCTGAACAAGGTGTTCCACTTATCTGGCCTAGGAGGAAGGAGCATTTTCCTAACATCATCGAGTGCTGGGTACTCAAAGAGGTGATGGTCAACAGTTTCGTAGGGGTAGTTAAATAGCTGGCACTCTTGAGTGTTGTGGTTGGATTCTGTTCAAGTGACTGTTGGATGGTATGTGTTGTGATCTGAGCCGAAAAATTGTGCTTTGATCCCTCCTTGTAAGATGGCCAATGACATCAATTAGGATCAGGACCAGCCAAATGTCTGTAAACCTCTCTCCTGGTGTTTCCCATGACCCATCTGTTCAGCCAAGTTTCTTTGTTTGTTGTTCGTACGAGGGATTTGGCTGTTTGAAGAGTTGTTGCTGTGAGTGGTTGTTCTTGTCTTGTTCCCTTCTTTGCTAATCTGTCTGCTCTGTCATGCCCAATTCACGAAATGACCTATTTCACTATTGGGGTGTAACACATAATGCTTAGACAACGCAGAATACGCTGGCTTAGGCATGTCCGTCGCATGGAAGATGGTTGCATTCCCAAAGATATTTTCTATGGACAACTAGCAGATGGCAAAAGAACTGTCGGGCGACCGCAGCTGAGGTTCAGAAATGTGTGGAAGAGAGACGTGAAGGCACTGGATATAAATGCAGCAGCCTGGGAAGGTGAAGCTGCCGATCAAATCAAGTGGCGATGCTTCCTACGTCGGAAACTCAGATTGGGCGAAAGGAAGCTCTTAAGAGAAAAGATCAGGCCGAAAGGAACACCAGGAAAAAAAAGCATCTAATGGCTGTCACCTCAGGGGCGCATTCCCTTAGTCAGTTATGACTGAAGGGGGGCAATTATACTTGTACACACCCAGTAGATGTTAATAAATATTGTAGTAGGGTCTGAAACCAGAATCCCATCCCACCTCATAATAGTTATGCTACTGCACACAGATACATGAAACAAAAGTAAAATATAACATTTTCACTTGTAGTTTAGAGCATCCAGTCACATTGAATCCCGAAAATGTCATTGCCTATACTACGAGCTGTTCAAAAAAAAGAAACGAATAGCTACTGAAGGCACACACATAGCCATAATTTTGACATTCAATAACTTTTTTAATTTAATGAGTTAATTGTTCAAATTGCACACAAGAATACCTTAGGGTTCAGCCAATCAATTGACAGTTGTTTTCCATCTGGGTCACGAGAGTTTTTTGGCGTACAGGCTTTCCCGTTAGTATGGTGTGTGACTTCCTCTTGCATCGATCAGCGACTGGCATCTCCTGGGCATGGATGCGATCAGATGTCTGATGTGGGCCTGTGGGATGGCTGCCCACTCTTCCTGGAGTGCCTGGAACAGATCAGGACGATTGGCTGGAGCAACGTCTCGGCGACAAACACGTCTATGCAGCTCATCCCACAGGTGCTCAATCGGACTCATGTCTGGAGACACGTATGGTCAGGGAAGGGTGAGAATGTTGTTGGCAGTCAGGAACTGCGTGGTCAACCGTGCACAATGGGGTTTGGCGTTGTCCTGTTGAAACACAGACCTTCGGGCAACCAAAAGTGGAAGGACATGGGGTCGAAGAATTTCATTGACGTATCGTGGCGCATTCAAGCCTCCTTCAATGTGCACCAATTGACTCCTTCCATTGTAACTGATCATTTCCCACACCATTGCACCCCTACCACCGTGCGGCGGAGCTTCATCAACGCAATTTTGGGCAAAACGTTCATTTCGCCTATTGTAGACCCTACGCCGTCTATCATGACGCTGCAACAAAAAGAAAGATTCGTCACTAAACCAGACACATCTCCATTGATTGTCAGCTGCCCAGGGACGATGCTGGTTGGCCCAAAGAAGTCGATTTTGGCAATGGCGGCGCGTAAGGACAGGTCCTCGGTGAGGTCGTTGTGCCCAAAGTCCAGCGTCATGCAGTCTATTCCGGACAGTTTGATCAGACACATGACGTCCTGCAGGCAATGACTGGGCAGTTGAGGAAGCTGTTGTAAACCTGTCTCTGAGGTGACGAAGCCGAATAAAGCGATCCTCCGCTGCTGTTGTCACTCTGGGTCGTCCACTGCGATGCCGGTCTTCAACTGAGCCAGTGGCTTGGAACCGGTGCCAAAGTCGACTGATGGTACTCTGATGCACGTTTAGATGCCTGGCAACCTGACTTTGACTTTCGCCTGCATGCAGTTGGCCAATAGCAATGTTCCTTAAATTTATCGATAGAGACGCCATAAATGTCTGCTTGAAAATGAACTGAATTTTTGTGTGTGTAGCGTTATCCTTTTATAGGGTTTCAGTTGCATAGTCAGTGAATAGTGTTCACCCCAAATTTTGTTGCTTTCACGTGCGCGCAACATGAGCTGTGGTCAAAAATTGCGTCATAAACACTATTGACCACTGCGTTGTAACGATTACAAAAAACGAACGCAATTCAGGTCAACACGTGCATTTGACACTGTAAAGAACATTTGAGGCTGGTTTTTATATACCCAAGCACCAAATTTTACTTACAAACTCATAAAAACGCGCCCTCGGATAGCTATGCGTTTCTTTTTTTTGAACAGTGTATATACTGAAGCACATTAAAAACGCACCACTATTATATATACTGATGCCGAGAAGCTGGAAAAAAAAGTGTGGGAATGGATTTGTCTCGAGTTTGTCATGAGGTAGAGAGCGAATGGCTGCTGGAATGGAAAGTGCATGATTCAACCCACGGGTTTGTGTACAGACTACATGAAAACAATGAAAGTTACACGTGCAACACGATTCCCAACAGCTATGACCCTGAAAATGTGTATGCGTTGTGGCAGTATACTCGGTATAAAAAGGCCGTTGAGACAAAACACCCAGTACATGTGCTTGAAATGCCACGACTATCTGAAAACGTCCGCCAACGAGCCATTGGTATGTTGGAGACCGGAATGAGCTCGCGGGTCATTGCCAGAAGGAAGAATTGCCACCACAGCACTATTGTACGTCTCAATGAACGTTACGGAACCACTGGCAGTGCCCGGGATAGACTTCGGAGTGGCCAACCACGAGTTACTACCTCTGCGCAAGATCGACATATTGTGCTGAGTCACTTAAGGAATCGTTCTCTCCCGGCAAGTCAAACAGCAAGAGCAATAGTGGGTAGACGTGGGCAAGTCTCTCGAATGACAGTCATACGACGACTCAGAGATACAGGCCTTACTGCAAGACGACCTTATGTTGGGCCAAACTTGACTCACAGACATCGCCATCAGCGCCTGCAATGGGCAGAGCAACATGTCAGATGGACTAGACTGCAGTGGAATGCTGTCCTATTTACAGACGAGAGCAGATTCAACATATCCTTTGCTGATGGACATATGCGGATTTGGCGACGGTGGGGAGAGCGCTTTGCAGATTGCTGTGTTCGTCAGCACAACCGATTTGGAGGTGGCAGTATTCACATTTGGGGAGGATTCAGTTTTCACCATCGCTTGCCTCTTCACTAGGCGTGGTGGAAACAGCGATAGATTGATCAATTTGTTGTTGCCCTAAGACGCCACTAGGCGTACTGGCCACATACTGCTTTGCCGGTTGGCGGCTAAGGATGGAAGAAGAAAGAAGTTGCCTCTTCACGTCTTCCGTGGAAATGTTAATGCTGTGACATATCGAGATGAGGTTCTGGATGCATTGGTTACTCCTGCATTCACAAATTATCCAGACATGCAGCTTTTCCAGCAGGAAAACGCACGTGCGCACACCGCATGCATTACGCAGCAATATCTACAGCAGCAGAACATTGTGACGATTGATTGGCCTGCCTTATCACCAGACATGTCCCCTATAGAACATCTGTGGGACGAGCTTGGACGCAGAATCTACAGGCAAGGTTCTCCAGCTAATCTGCAAATGCTCGAAGCTGCTCTTACACGTGAATGGGACTTGATTCCCCGGAATTTCCTTCAGAGACTTGTGCGTTCCATGCGGAGCCACTGCCAAGCTTGTTTGCAAGCACACGGTGGACATACCAGATACTGAGGATAGTGTGAATGAATTTTTTTATTGGTTGCACTTTTGGTTTTTAGCGATATGCGTACAAGTGCAACACACAGAGATGTATGCTACAGATTAGGGAGAGAGAATTTAGTGGCGAAGACTATAGTGAAATGCCAGGAGTAAACTGCAGTGAAAGCAATGAGTGAAATAGATTGTATTGAGACAGAGAAATGGCGTGGTGCAGACTCTGATACTCCGACGGCAGAAGAAGGATCCCTCACATATGAGCAGACGTGACAACCAGAACAGTATTTTTAATTATGATCTCCTTTCTTCTGTCCTTTACTTTTTGTATCCCTCTTGCCGTTAGGGGGCGTGGTGAGCTGAAGTTCACGTTTTTGATCCAAGTCTGTCACATTGGCTGTTGTACATCCGTGTTGTTGTAGGATTTTTGTGACGTTGTCTATCCATCTGCCTGTTGGTGTTCTCCGTGATCAGAAACCAGATCTTCTACTGTTGTAGGAGCGCAGTGGTTTTTTATTGGTCTCCACTCTCATGAGATTTTCTTTCTTCTCTATATACTTGATGCTGGATGTAGTTCCTACAATGTCATCATTTCTCATTCTGTCTCTCCTGGCAACATTAAAGGCCTTTGTACTGGATTCTGATCAGTCGTCGGAAAGTCTCAATGTGAAATATGCTTCCATATTAACACTCGTTTCCCATACAGAGGGGTCCTCACCATGAGCAACGTCTAAACATTGTTCAGAATTTAGTCACTTTTCCAGGGGCGTGCTAACAATCCCTTTCCAGGCTAGCCGTTTTCAGGGTTTTATTGTACAAGATGATAGACAGACACCTGTAGTTCCATTCAGGGTTTTATTGTACAAGATGATAGAGAGACACCTGTAGTTTTATTCAGGGTTTTATTGTACAAGATGGAAGATAGACACCTGTAGTTCTTTTCAGGGTTTTATTGTACAAGATGATAGACAGACACCAGTAGTTCTTGTCAGGTTTTAGTGTTTATCAACGCTCCACTAGAGTTCCGGCTCTGAGTTCTGTTTATTATTTTATTTTTTTAACTAGCGATTGCTGTCTGATATAATTCAAGGACTTCTGTCTGTGGATGACAGAAGCATGCTTCCCTCCACGAAGACAAACATCTCACGGGGGGAAAAAAACAACTTCGTGCTTTAGCTCGTAAAGACACAAATCACTCTAAATTGGTTCGACATTTGATGAGAAGATTTTGAAATAAGACTAACTGACTGAAGATTTAACGCTTCTAATCTTTCCTGATACCGCATCCAAAGCTCATTAGTTCTGGTGTGTTCTGCTCTGTTTAACACGCCCTACTCAGGTTTCGTTTTGACAGTTTACACATTGTTTACCTTCCACAAGCAATGAGACGATCCAAATTTTGTGCTTCACCCATTTAAAAATATCTAGGTAACCTCAGCTGGCAAGAAACGCTAATCCTTTATACAGGCTGGCTCAAAAGTAGCTTTGAGGTTAGACATGTGTAAGTAATACAGTGTTTGCATCAGACTTACTTGTTTGCGCGTTGGTACTTTAGCTTCCCATTTAATTAAATTTTCTATTTTTCTACTTTTCAGATTTCTAAAACATCATTATGGCGGGAAATTTGAATTTAATATTACTAGTGTTTCGCTCTTTCATAACTATATTCAGAAAACAATAGCCAATCAACTGTATACCTACTTTTGATCTACTTGTTAACACTAGATAGAGGAGTGAAAGATAAGCTGGGATTGCGTTTGCACAAGATGGCATAGGGTGAAAACCCAGATGTTTTGTCGGCGAAGGAAGATGACGATCTTTGATACGGACTGCAGATTATTGCCACTCAATAGGTTGCTCAGTGGTTCCAATATGGATGACAGACGGCATTTGGAGATAAGGTACCAGTTCGCAAACATGTCGTGCCCAAATACACGGTCGATTTCACTGGGATGTCGGAAGATATCAATCTTGTTAAAGATTAAGACACGGATAGTGATGTAACACTACTGGCAGATTGAATTTGTCGTAATAATAAACTACGAGAAAGTAACATCTTGGAGAAGATTATCAGTGATAGATTTGTGAAGTAGTGAGTTTGAAGTACCAACGGAAATGGCAAGATCGTATATGGTCATGGAGTTTTAAAATATCTTGTAAAGGGCAAAATCTTATGTTGTC
>JAMPIV010010096.1:0-16830 GCA_024509875.1 Oreohelix idahoensis | reverse complement strand
TTTTCTTTTTAAATTAAATTAATAAATAAGGGTATCTGCTGCTTTATATGTTTAACAATATAATAATAAATGCAAATTAGTTGTCACTTTTGAATTAGCAAGTTGCTTTTATCTTTACTCTTTTATAGTTTTTTATGTTACTATGGGGAAATGTTAGGGGGCGCGGGGACATGTCTGGGAGCCAGGGGGCTGTGACCCGAAAAAAATGCTTGGGAAACACTGGTCTAGAGGGGCAGAATTTATTCAATAATAGGCTGTCCTTTATACGGGCGTTTACAGTATGTTGTGTATATCATGATTCTCAGAATCGTATACTATCACCGTTAGAAACTTTATGGTGTACTACAAATGTCTACCTTCCTTACTTGCCTGGAATAATTGGAAAACACATGTGTTCTCTCAACTATTTCGTCTCTGAAACTTATTCAAATACGCCGTCCGTGAGAGGCAAAGTAAGACGTTGAAGGTCCAATGTCTTACCTTTATTTGCGGCTATAATGTCTCTCGTCGCAAAAAAGTCTGCTTCTCAGACCTGTTCCAGGTTTAAACCTATTCTTAATGTGCGTGGGAACGACAGTCAGGACGTTGACCCACAGATTTATGGCCAACAGTTACATGGTTGCTGTTTTTCTAGCTCGGCCACGACAGTGTAATACATAAGGTAATTTGATAAAGACAGTTGCATTGAATATCTGAGAAACTGTAGCATTATATTGGCAGGAAGAAAATGATTCATGGAAAGTTAAAGTAGTTGTAGGTGAAAAGGACGATGAAACCAATGGACGAAATTTGGTTTTGGTCACAAGTGAGTTCGGATGATTAACGTGAGCCCGTGGGTAGTCAACTATGTCGTTATTGGACGTGTGAGCGTTGTTCAGAGCTGTAGTGAGTTTGTTGAGATTACGTGTGCCGTGGGTTAGTTCAACTAAAACCCTTTATGATCGGAGAGTTGTTGTTCAGGGCTGTAATAAGTTTGTGAGAATTCTCGTGAGACCTGTTGGGTAGTCAACATAAACTCTGTATGGACGGATAGTGTTAGGCACGTTAGGGAAAGTTTTTGACTGTTGTGGAACACGGGTCTGATTGTGATGTTATTTATTTCGAAGTAATTGGGTCTAGACGTTAGAGTGTAGGAATGTGATTATGTTTAGACTAGTCTCAAGAAAGTGATTATGTTGTAGGGACTGTAGATGGAACTTAGAGTGTAGAAGGGATTTTGGTTAGACCTGTAGAGGTAGTAAGTGATTAGTGTAGACTAGTCTAGAATGGAGATTATGTTTCAGACTGTAGAGTGTAGAAGTGATTATGGTTTGACTGTAGAGTGTAGAAGTGATTATGTTTGGACTAGTCTAGACAGTGATTATGTTAGATGTTGAATGTAGAAGAAGTGATATGTTTTAGGTCTGTTAGAGGTTAGAAGTATATGTTTATACTGTAGATGTGAAGAAGTGTTTATGGTTAGACTGTAGAAGTGTTAGGAAGTGTTTATGTTTGGGACTTGTCTAGAATGCTTATGTTATACTGTAGAGTGTAGAAGTGATTATGGTTAGACATGTATTGTGTAGCAATGGTGATTATGTTAGGACTGTAGTAGAGTGAAGAGGTGATTATGTTTAAACTGTAGAGTGTATAAGTGATTATGTTTAGGACAGTCAGTATGCAGAATGTGATTCTGTTTAGACTGTTGTTGTAGAAGTAATTATGTTTTAGACTGTAATATGTGTAGAAGTGATTATGTTTAGGACTGTAGTGTGTAGAAAGTTCATTATTTTTGACTGTAGAGTTTAGAAGTGATTATGTTTTATAACTGGTCGTGTGTAGGATATGATGTTTTAGGAGTTTGTGGGGGTTAGGGGAGTGGGGATATTTTAGAGTGTTGGTAGAAGTATTTATGGTTTAGACTGTTAGAGTGTATGAAGTGATTATGTTTAGGACTGTAGAGATGCAGAAGGTGATTATGTTTCAGCTGTAGGAGTCTAGAAGTTGATTATGTTTAGGGAACATGTAGAATATAGAAGTGATTATGTATAGACTGTAGAGTTAAGAAAGTCATTATGTTTTAGACAGTAGAGTGTAGAACGTGATTATGGTTAAACTGTAGAGTGTAGCAGGTGATTTTGTTTCGACTAAGTTAGAAGTGGATTATGTTTAGACTGAACAACGCACACAAAAAGTACATAACTCGGGGGGTGGGGGGTGGAGAGTAGTTTCCATGACAACTCGTAACTATGGAATTTTAGACCTGAACAACCCAGCCATTTTGACTCAATTATTTTTATTACTTTTAACACTGGTATTATTACGTTTCTTACATAATTATATGTTATGTTAAATATTACGAAAGAGTCTCACACGTACAATTTTACAAATAATGAGTTGAGTTATCAACAAATTACAGTTCTTATGATTGCATCGAATTTTAAAATATCTGTCATACCCATGTATTTACATACTGTCGTGTGCCGTGGAATTTTGAAAGGCATTTTAAGTGTGGCGCGAAGTGAAAAAGGTTGGGGAGCACTGATTCTAAAACATATACGTACACACTTCGATTCTTCACCAAAAGATGGCTTCGTCCCAATGCGCGTTGTCAGACAGCTAGATGATGCAGTATAAAAAGTTGTCATCAAGAACATATGTACAAACTTCGATTCTACACCAAAAGATGTCTTAGTCCCCAATGTGTGTATGTCAGTTAAGGCCAGATGAAACTGTTATAAAAAGTTGTCATCTAGAACATATCGGTACAAACTTCAATTCTTCACCAAAAGATGTCTTAGTCCCATGGTGTGCGTCAGAAGGCTAGATGAAACAGTATAAAGTTGTGTCATCTAAGAATGTCGGCCCCACATGTGGGGAGCAGATGACATGGCCCTCATCGGCTCCTTTGGGAGAAAATCTATGGCGACGAGAGAAACCTGAGACAGGCCGCCAACTTTATGAGAGAAAACAGGTTTCGTTGTATGACGGCGAACGCAGAAAACATGTGAAATGGAACTTGAAAGAAAAACACATGGAACAGTAGAGAAGAACAGGACGATCAGTTCATCTGAATAAATGATAAAAAAGTGGTCATGAACATATCAAACAACTGCCCAGCATAACCAGACATGCTCTTCAATGGAACCCACAGAGGAAAAGACTGAAAGGAAGCCGAAGCAATCGGAGTTCCCTGGCCTGAAAAAGAATAGCCTAAAAGTACAAATCAGTGTTAAGTAACCGTATTCGGACAATTCGTAAATTGGCAGGACAAGCACTAGAGGCCACAAAGATGTGGTTTTACAGAAGGTTAAAAATATCGTAGACAGCTAAAAACAGTAATGATGACATAGTTAAAGAGGCCAATGCGCAAAGGAAGCTTATCCCTATGTTAGAAAGAAGCAACCCACTTTCTTTGAGCATGTTATGAGAAGAAGAAAGCTGTCAACAGAAAAGTTAGAAGGGAAAAGTGATAGATGACGACATCACGGTATGAACAGAAGTCAACATCAGACTTGATAATTAGTACTGGAGACAGGAAGTTGTGGACAGACATAGTCGCCTACGCCATCCGGCATGATAGTTGAAGAAGACTAAAATCTGTCCACGAGTATACTGTTTATGGCGTCCGGACACCTTTACTTCTGATCTTGTCTAGCTATATGTCGTTAAGATTCCTTTTATGGCAAGCTAATTACTATCGTCTGCAGCGTTTAATTTATAATCTGTCACCATATCTTTTAACACTGGTATCATTAAATTTCGTGCTGACCACGCATGTTTTTTCACCGTCCAAATGTTTTAACGCAAATCTGCACTATTCCCATTTTGTTTATTCTAGCTGTTATATTTAATGTCCCGCCAATTCTATCACCTGTAGTTCTCGAATATATGCTGTTTTTGTTTTCTCAATTCATTCCCCTGGGGACTATCATGTTAATAGATCTAATTGACGTGTTATTATATTTCATTATGTTTAGCTTGGTCTCTGCTAATGCATTAGTCCTTGCTGTGATTTTAAGTTTTATCTAGCACAGGAGTATGGTAATTCATGCTACTGCATCAGCAACGCCCGAAACTGGCTTCACTGTATGTAATCACAGTTATTGTGGTTAAGAATCGACATCGCTGCCATGCGGGCAAGCCCATACGTGCTCAATCTACCTAAGTAAATGTCGAAGAGTGGTATACGATTGTCACGCGACATTCATTAATGTTACTGAGCTTCCATAGTATCTTCTGTTCCATAAATATTAAACATACATCGTGTTCCTTCCAACTAAACCAAAGCTGTCACCATTTTTTGACTTTCATCATCATAATATGGAGATGGTGTCACTACTGCAGCTAGTTGACTTCTTCCCCCCCCCCCCCTTTTCCTTTGCAGGAAGCCTGCACCATAGCATTCATCTGCTCTAGCTGCGCTGGGTTTTTTTTGTAGCAATTTTGATCATGATGAGGTTGCCAGCCCCATGCACAATCTGACATAAGTAGCCACATACGACACGCATGATGAAGGAACGGTCCTATTATTTCCTCAGAGACCCCCAGAACTACAAGGATCGATTCTTACTTTGGCCTGTTCTGTATGGCTCAGGTGGTCCTGACTACTTTGACTTCCTTAAGATTCTTCTTTTCCCCGCTATCAGCTCTTCTTTCTATTACGGTTTTAAAGAAAGCGTCGTGTCTCTTTACATATTAACAATATTTTGTCTTAATCTCATTTATTAATTCTCTGTTCATTCCTGGCTGTTCTATGACTTCTTTACTGTTCTCTTCTATGTCCTTCACATCAGCCTCTTCTCTCCTATGTCCTTCACATCAGCCTCTTCTCTTCTATGTCCTTCACACCGGTCTCTTCTTCTCCCTGTATGTCATCTCAATCCCCTAAATTCCTTCTTTTAACTACCGTTTTTAAGTGCACACTCGGATAGCGAAAGTTCGAACAACGAGTCAACGCTTGAAATTTTAATCTTAATGAACATTTTTAACGGTAGAGGACTTGATAAACTATGAAAAATGTGTTTTCATGTTGGCAACGCTCACAATGATAAGAGATGTTAATCCGTATCTGAAATAGTGGTGAGTTTTAAAATTCATCTACTAAATAATACAAATAAAATGACACTCAAGGACACATATATAAACAATATAGAAAGATTATCGGATAAATTCGTGCATCATGAGAATATTGATGGCACACGTAGATATGTAAGATACTGCAAAATTCACGCATCCATTTGTGACTCACACTGCGCATTGCACTGTTGTCTTCTGGGGAATAAAATCTTTAAGCTGTTATCTTCAGCCAAATGTCAGCTGTTTCCGAATGACTTGCTTTGATTTATTTAAATTAAACTTTTTTCTGGGTCTTATCCTGCGCCTTATTTCATTCCTTGTTTTGTGGTATCTATCAAACTGTTGAGTGTTGGGAGAGATCTTCAAATAAGAAAATAACTAAATTTGGAAACCCGTTTATGAAGATCACAGAAACGAAGGCGCAGGATCACAACCCGGAACCACTGAAACTTAATGTTGTTACTGCACATTAGAGCAACAACAAAAAAACTGCCCATGCCTGCTCATGTGCAACAAAAACCTGCCGACGTGTGCTACTACTTTCGAAATTCAAATGTAAAGTCAGTCCTACGTTACGCTTGTGAAACTTGGCAAGACACCAAGAATATCACATTAGAGATTCACACAAATATGCTCCAGTCGCATCCTCGGTATCAGATTGCCAGGTGCAGTAACAAGCACAGGCCTATGGAACAGAACTAGACAATACCAATGGCGTTGGAAGCAGTTTTTCCTCGTTTTGGCGAGACAAGGGCTTCATTACGCTGGCTCATATATACTAGCAGTCACTTTCACATTTTTCTCTGTGACTGGAGACAGCGCTTTGATATAACCGACGGAAGTATGTTTAGATTGAAAGAAGCAAACCTACCCCAGAGGAAGGCGAACACAGAGACACACCCACACAGGTAGAGCTGGAGATAAAAATAAAGTAGAGATCGACAATATACCCTCATTGAAACTTTCAAACACTATAATCAAATATGCAATAGACTGCAGCCACCAGAGGAGGAGAAGAAAGAGTGGGCAGATAACATGGAGAAGAGCACAAAGGAAGATCATGAAAAAATAACCCAAGGGTAATGTATTACACTGATTTAGGCTGAGGATCATGAAAAAATAACCCAAGGGTAATGTATTACACCAATTTAGGCTGAGGATCATGAAAAAATAACCCAAGGGTAATGTATTACACCAATTTAGGCTGAGGATCATGAAAAAATAACCCAAGGGTAATGTATTACACCAATTTAGGCTGAGGATCATGAAAAAATAACCCAAGGGTAATGTATTACACTGATTTAGGCTGAGGATCATGAAAAAATAACCCAAGGGTAATGTATTACACTGATTTAGGCTGAGGATCATGAAAAAATAACCCAAGGGTAATGTATTACACTGATTTAGGCTGAGGATCATGAAAAAATAACCCAAGGGTAATGTATTACACTGATTTAGGCTGAGGATCATGAAAAAATAACCCAATGGTAATGTATTACACTGATTTAGGCTGAGGATCATGAAAAAATAACCCAAGGGTAATGTATTACACTGATTTAGGCTGAGGATCATGAAGAAGGAGCAAACTATAAATTCCTGTGATCTGCACAACAGCAGCCCGGTCGGTGTTCGGCGGGGAAAGAAAAGAACAGATGATGGATGGAAGTTCACAATATTCTAAAAAGATATACTGTACGGCCGGCTAAACAGGGTTACGGTAGGTAAAAGGTAAAGGATCCTGTTACATGCCCAATGGATGCACATTGGGAATATGGTGTTGGGCCCACATTTTCTTGACCATACGACACACTAGGGGTGATATGGTCAGCATCACGCCGGCCGCCTTTAAACCTTCCCAGAGTTGCTATGGTACCCAATGCATGAGGCTAGGTCGACCCCCGAGCCGTTTTGTGGTCTAAAAAATCCTACCTCACCAGGGGATCAGCATGGGCTGCCAAGCAAGGAAGTCAGTGCACTAAGCACTGCGTTACAAACAGGGTTAGGTTTAACATTATTGATTGGTTTGCTCAAGTCTGCCTTCGGTTCGTCGTAGTGTAGCAAATTAAAAGTGCCTTTAAGTATTAGTTTATTTAACGAGAATACAATTAGAGGATTTTTAAGATTTAGGGCTAGACAGACAATGCTAGATAATGCTAAACTTAGATACTGATCGTAGTGGATGTCATGGGTTGCGCCCCCTGCTTTGCAGTAGTGGTCCAACAGTGGCCAAAACTCAAGAGTATCTAATATGGGCCTTCAAAGGTTTCTACCTTCGCACAAGATTACTCTTGGCAGAGTTGTAGATAGAAGGATAATGACGCTTCTATCGCAAGGTAGTTCATAACATATTTCCGAAGTCAAGAATAATGCTGCATTGGCAGGGCAATTGTTAATTTTATATAGGTCCGCCGCCTTTTATGAAGAATTAAGCAATTATTAATTTCAGCTCGTCAAGCCCCCACCCTGATTTACTCAGTGGAATTATTACCAACAACTATAGAAAAAGAATAGAAACGAAACACTCTCCTCAGTATTGAGTTTCCCGACACATACTTTTGTGTCCCCGTTCTCTTGTTCCACCATCCCATCTACTCAGAATTTAACCTCGACGAGGATTAAACTTAATCCCTCGAGAGAAAACTTTCTTTACATTTAAATTGAATAGCTTTATCTTTATTTTACATTTAAATGAAAAGGTTAATAGTACAGATAGAATATGTTTACATTCACTTTTCCACTGACTGAAAAGTGTTCACAATATAAATTGAATATGTTTTCATTTATATCTACTCTGGTTGAGAAGTTTGAAACTTTCGTTAATTTTAAAGTGAACGTGCTTACATAGACATTTACACTGGTTTGAAAATGTAAATATTATACTTAGAATGCATATCGTTTCTTTCAATATTTCCCTCCCTGCTCCACGTGGAACTTGGGACTATTTATGCTTTTAGTTCTCTTTAAGAAACTAGCGATAAAGCAGTACCAGCCCTTGCAGTGGTGGTTCATGAAATCATAATTCTATACACTGAGGTTGCCAGCCTCAAATGACTTGGGCATCCACTAGCGATTTTCACATATTAATATTCACATGGCACTGTACATCCTACCTCAGCATCTGTTTGTTATGAAGCTACTCAGGGCTCAAATCATTTTAAACATGCTTGTTCGGTGGGGTAATTTCAAAATATTCCGACATGGAATAATTTTGCGCGTTATGCAAAGGTCACGTCTCCCATATATGGAAATAAAACATCCGATGCCTGGTGTACAAACTCACCAACTCATCTGTAAACTCATACGACAATGTGTTTCAGATGTAACAACATATTACTCTAATATAAAGTAATGTCTTCGTGAGAGTCGGACAGGAAACGATTATGTCATTTATGTATGAGTAGTCTCGCTATCCGTCGCTTGAGCACACAACTCTACGCGAAAACTAAGCAGACCAATATGGGTTTCCTTGAGCTAATCTCAGCAAAGCTGTGCCGCGCCTAGCAAATGTGATGTATTATCACCAACAAGGAGTGTCAAACGTTTTGACAATAGCAAATATCTGCTACATAAGAGAAAGAAAAAAGTGCTGACCATGGAAAAGCACGTAATTAGTCAGTACAATTTAAAATGAGTAATTCCGGAGTGAAAGAGATATCGAGAAGGGGTCGCCCCAAATCCATCTTGTCACAGCAGAGTTAAACCTCACAGGCCCTAGGTTTAGAACCCCGCAGCTTCGCTGCGAAAGACAAGCGTTTAAAACCATGACAGGCATTACCCAGGCGATATGGGTCACATTAAATATAAATAAATAAAGTAGTCAACTTACCAGTGGGTATCTTCAGGCGAAGGCTCAGCTTTCTTTTTTTGCTCATCATGGAGATTACGTATATTCTCACCGTAGTCTACTAAAGTAATATATAATACTGTCAACGTAGTATTCAAACTGCTGACCAGAGATTACGTAGGCCTATATTATCAATGTCGAAAATTTAAAAAAAGAAATAGGTATATCTCTTTCTTCTCAAAGAATCTAGAAACAACGTTCAACAGGTCACAGTTTTCTCATCAATTCCAGCGGTGAATTACTTGATGCTGTGCCTTTAAAAGTACACTGTAATTATGTGGGCATAATGCAAAGTGTTCATATAAGCTACTGATAAAAATATTACGGCGCTTGCATATTTCTCAAGTAGTTTGTCATCTGTAGCCTTATTTGCACATTATTTCAAAACAGTGCACGTGTAAATGTAGGGCAAAGTTTCAGGTTTAAGTCGGAATAATCTCAACGTCTGCACAAATCAAACACTATTCCAGTTCCTCTATTCTTTCTAACATCTTTCTTCTTTAATCAATAAAAATAACATGCATGTATGTACACAACACGCTGTCCTTGAGTGTTATCTCGTCGATCCCACGAAGACGTGTGGCGGCTAAGCTTATTTCGGCCACGAGGGCTAGATCGAGCTACAAGCACACACCAAATCTACAAGCACACGCGTCGCGCTGAATACAAATTGCACATTTAACTAAGGCACCAACAACAGAAGCAGTTGCTGTCACACGATCCTGCACTTTCCTGACAGAACTATACGTGCGTTAATACACAGGGGCTGTCAGTTTTTTAATTCGCAAAACCAAACTGGCGGGCTGGTTGAACAAAAGGTACACTGGCCCCCAACATCAACAAGAAAATAGGCTAGAACGTAGTCGAGTGTTGATCCCAGCTGTACGGCAGGCGCGTCGTGTTAGCGGTGCTTGTGGTAGTAGGGGTAATGGCAGGGAATGTAGTTCTCGCTAGTGATGAATATCGAGAAGTGCGGAGGTCACCGAAATTTGTCTACACAACTGACTAAACTAAGCCCCAGATTGTGGATGGCCTGGTTTCTGAGTGGGTAAACAACGGCAAAATTTGCATTAAAAATTGATACTATTATTAATGTTTCTTCGCCACAAATGAGTAACACAATCTCACGCGCTTCTCTCCCGTATTTTATAAGGACAGAAAAAAGCAAAGTGGAAATTAACCTCAGACCTAGGGCTCATTTATATTTGGACATGCGCCCTAATATAACCGACTAGGTTGAACGGGACGCGCCTCGCCAAAACTTTATAAATAAAAAAAATGGAAACAACAAACCGTCATCGATAGTCTGCTGGTATAAAAAAATAAAGTAAAATAAATAAACTAAGCTGCTTTGGGAGTGGAGAGATGGGGGCACCAGTGTGAATCCCATGGCCTGAAAAGAACCTATACTCCCACCAAGCATGCCGCAAAATGCCGCTATGAAGGTTTATGCAAAAGGCATCGCATTTCCTGGACTAACATTTAAAAAATCCAGTTTTAAAAANATCCTCGCAATTTGTTTTGCTTCAGTCAATTTTGAACGTCTTATTGTGCTGAACTTGTTTCGGCAAGCAAAATGGGCGACAAATATAGCATAGGCGTGACTAAAAAAAAAAAAAAAAAAAATTTCAACATATTAGCACCTTGCAATGTACTCTGATTAGCACCTTGCAATGTGCTCTGTAATAAAGATAAACTGGTTATCTTTCAAAATGTGTGTTCTAGTCACTGAAGCGTTCATGCCACATCTGTCACGCTGCGATGGCGCATGATACCACTTGAAAGAGTGGTGTTATGGGACGCGATAGAATAGAAAAAGAAGCGAGTTCCGGCACAAGATTTATTGATTTTCGCTCGTGTTCCTATCAGATCTGACATTAATTATACATGACTTAGAATGTGTGCCTACATTGGCGTGATTAAAGGAAAGCTGTAGAGTACTGGAATGCGCCTACATGGTGTGATTAAAGGAAAGCTGTAGAGTACTGGAATGCGCCTACATGGTGTGATTAAAGAAAAGCGGTAGAGTGCAAGGGTATGTGTCTACATGGTGTGATTAAAGAAAAGCGGTAGAGTACTGGAATGTGCCTACACGACGTGAAGTATGTGCCTTCGCGTCAAAACGCAAACCGTTTGACGTATCACAGCCAAACAGTTTTATGCTGAGATGACAGTATGATCTGATATGAGCATGGTATCACTGCAGATACGGAGCGAAGGATTCAGGCTTTCGAGCATAAATGTTATAGAAGAATTTTGCGCATTTGCTATAAAGAGCACAAAACAAATGTCTATGTTAGAGAGAAGATAAACACCTATGCAGGCCACCAAGAACCACTTTTGTCAGTAGTGAAACGTCGAAAGCTTGCCTGGTTTGGGCATGTAACTCGTCATGACTCCCTTTCGAAAACGATCCTTCAGGGAACAGTCAAAGGTAAACGGAGAAGAGGAAGGCAAAGAAAATCCTGGGCTGATAACATCAAAGAATGGGCAGGACACGGTTTTTCCACACTTGTACGCATTGCTGAGGATAGAGAGCAGTGGAGGACCCTGTCTGCTGATGCTTCCACCATGGCATCCCTACGACCCATGACGGGTTACGGGTTGAGATGATGATGATTACCTTGCTCCTTCAAAATATAACATGATTTGCTAATACGATATTCCTAGTGCGGTAAACAACAACAACAAGGCTGGGGCCCCAAGAAGACATTAAAACACCAAAAAAGGGAACTGCAGACAGTTTTACAAAACAAGAACAGAGAAGACATGAAAAGATCTTGAACGGATGGCACAGGACAGAAAGTGTTGGTGTGAAACTTTTGAAGCCTATACTCCACAGGGAGTTGAATGACAACCATGCTAATGACAGTGATGACAATGACAACCACGCTAATGACAGTGATGACAATGACAACCACGCTAATGACAGTGATGACAACACTCTAGCTACTTCACATATAGCCACTATAAATTGTATTGTCTTCTTGCCATTCTAACCCAGTTACCCTGGTGTAACCTGTTCCGAGTCTCGGATGCTCCCTGGGGTTGAAAGAAAGCCCAAAACACACCGCCCAATCGTCTGGTATCGTGTGGATGCGCGGCGGGTTGCTGCGCCATCGTCTGGAGGCACGATGGGTGGCTTCCCGGCCGTGTGGCAACACGGACCTTGTGTAGAGGCGCGCGGCGGTGGTGCAGCAGGCTGCCCGTGCCAAGGTAAAAGAGTCTAGTTACTCGCACCCTGTGGGGATAAAAAGCAAGCAAGCAACCCAGTTACCCTGCCTGTAAAAGCATTCACACTCTCCCTGTACACTTATGTTCACAGATCGGCGCCATTTCAATACCACAAGCAATCAATAACAGTCGTCAAGAAAGTGAAGCGTCAAGGGCAACAAGACCTAGGCATTCCTTCGTGTTTGGGGGCGTTGCACTGGTTAATTTTAGCACTCAGCTACTGTGAGAAATGCGAAAAAAGGTGAAGGGTGAGTGCTTGCCAAAAAAAGAATTTTGAGGACAACGGAGACAGATCATTAGTTTAAAATAAATGGCGTTTCTCAACCGTTTAGAACGTGCTGACACCGTCAGTGAGCGAGAAGTGTTGTTTCCCCTCTTATAAATTAGGTCAGCTTGATAAGAATCACACAACCAACAGTATGACTTCAAGTCATGACTGACTACGGGCGAGTTCTTTTATCTTCTGGTAAACCCTCTGTGGATGGGAAGGAGCAAAGCTCCTGACCGCATTGGAAGGAAAGTCCACAGGCTCCCCAGCCTCGCAATGACATGTCATTGGGCCGAAGGGCTGAACGCCCAAGTGCCGCTGGTTAAGGAAAAAAAAAATCTGATTGTTGTGAGAACTTCTTTTCGTCCAATCTGAGGTGGCGCCGTGGGTAGCATCACCACTTGGTGTGATTGGCAGCTGCATCATCCCAGGTTACTGGCTTTATGTCTAGTGCCTTCATGTCTCTCTTGAACACGTCCTTGAACCTCAGCTGCGGTCGACTTTTCTTCTGCCACCTGCCAGTTGTCCGTAGAAGATATATTTGGCGATGTGACCATTTTCCATGCGCCGAACATGGCCAAGCCAGCGCAGTCTATACTTGCTCTGAAAGCCAGCATGTGACAGTACCTCGACATCTGTCACTTTGACCTTCAGGAAATACCAAGGATGTGGCGTGGACACCGCAGAAAGAAGCGGTACTTTTTCTTGCTTAGCATAGGTTTTCCATGTTTCACCGCAATACAGAAGCGTGCTGGCGATGCACGTATTATATACCGCAGCTTTGGTATTTATTTTGAGTTTAGAGTTTCCCCAAACAGCGTTGTGAGTTGGGCAAAGATGGTTGCAGCGTTGCCAGTGCGGCTGTCAATTTCTGTGTCAGAGTTTGTTGTTGATGGTAGACCCCAGGTATGTGAAGTGGGGAACTACTGTCAATTCATAGTTATAGATAGCAATGACCGGTACAATCTGACCCAGCATGTTTGTTGTCTTGACATCTATTGTGAGGCCAAAGTCCTTGCATGCTTGAAAGAAGCGATTCATCAAGCTCTGAAGCTCCTGTTCACTTTGAGTGACGATTACAGCGTTATCGGCGAATAACAAGTCTGTTATAGTAACCCTTCTGATTTTTGCCCTCAGCCTAGCAAGTTAAACCAATATAGCTGGAGATTATAGACAGGAGCGAGAGATTATCGAGAGAAGAGATTATGGAGAGGAGCTGGACATTATCGAGATGAAATGAGATTATAGAAAGGAGCTGGAGATTATCAAGAGATGACATAATAGTGAGGAGTTATAGATTATCGAGAGATGGGATGAGACTATAGAGAGAAGATGGAGATTACAGGGAAGATCTTCCAGATTGTAGGGCACACCTTCGGGAAATAATCATTCAGTACGCTTCAACAAAATTATGATGTCTTCCTGTTTTGTGCAATAGATTCACTGTCTTTCCAAAAGATAAAGGTACCAGAAAATGCCGTAGAAGAAAGAGTGAAGCGTTCGAGACTTCATACTAGGGTCCTGCTTTTTTATGAGATGGGGTAACCAGTTCCCTTCACTAACTCTCAAGAGCAGAGTCAGGTACCCATTTACAGCTCGGTGAGTTGGAGTGTGACGCTACCAGGTTTCGAACCCCAGAACCTGTGCCCGAGAGGAAAGCGCTCTAACCGTTTAGCCAATCATTCCATGACTTTTCTAATTCCAGGTTTCATGATTTTTTTCTACCTTCCATTACTTCTCTTATCTTGTGGATACACGAACAAGGACTGTCTTGTAACGCAACTGGTTTTCTCAAAGTGTGTCGGATCCCACGCCGGCGTTCTCTTCTCACACACTGTTCGATTGGTATTTGTGTGGTTAGTCCCATCCTGGTGATCTTGTCATACTGTCTCAACTCTTGTATTCTGCGTAAGCAGCCTGTTGTGAAAGTTTTAACTTCGCGACTGCCATTTTCGCTGTTCTCCGTGTTTCACTGCTGTACAATATGACTGCGTTTACACCCGAGTGGAAGATTCTTAATTGTGTTTTGGACCCGATCCCTACGAAATTCCTACATAATCCCCATTGCAATGATGGCTCCTCTTGTAGTTTGTATTCTTATGTTGTTACCACTTTCTGTCCATCCAATTTTCTCCATAACGTTATCAAAACACGTGTTCCGAGTCCACAGCGTGCACGGATGCTTCTCCAGGCGTAGGCCTAGTTACATTTCTCACATTTATTCACATAACGAGCAAGTAAACACCAGCCACAACTTGTGGGTGCAATTTAATTTCCACACCGCAATGAGCAGCTTTTCGTTCCCAAAAAGCTGAGGACATCTTTTTCCTTGCTCGTTACAGGATGCTTTACTCAATCAGTAATATGGGGAAAGGAATGGCGGGGAGGGGGGGGGGGGGGGGGGGGGGGGGGGGGCGCTGTATTTTGCTTATGTACGAGGCGCGTTTTTTTAAAGGAATTCCCGGTATAAAATAATTTTAAAAAAAACCATCATATATAAAAATTATTTATTGCAGCCAAAAGTGAACCACACATTTACATTATTTCTCAACATAGTCACCATTGACTTCAACACATTTTTGGTTTCGTGGCACCAGGTTCTTAATTCCAGTGTCAAAGAAGTCTGCCGCCAGTGTCTTGAACCATTCATTAACGCCTGTCTGCAGTTTCTCATCAGTTTCAAACCGCTGGGATGCCAGCCACTTCTTTAGGTGCATGAAAAGGTGGTAATCACTTGGCGCAAGATCGGGGCTGTAGGGCGGGTGGTCAAAAATTTCCCAGTGAAATGTTTGCAACAATAGAACAATTCGATATGCGGTGTGAGGTCGAGCATTATCGTGCAAAAGCACAATCCCAGTGGACAGCAACCCACGTCTTTTGTTTTGGATGGCACGTCTAAGTTTTATCAGAGTGTCACAATAAGCATTGGCATTAACTGTCTTTCCACGTTCAAGAAAATCAATAAACAAGACCCCTTTTTCGTCCCAGAAAACAGTGGCCATGATCTTTTTGACAGAAGGTGCTTGCTTAAACTTCTTTGCTTTCGGGGACCATGAGTGTCGCCATTGCATCGACTGTTGCTTTCATTCGACGGTTGTGTAGGAAATCCAGGTCTCATCTCCAGTAACAATGTAGCCCAAAAATTCATCTCCTTCATTTCGATAGCGCTGCAAATTTTTTTTTGCGTTTCTGCTTGTGTTCATCGGTTAACATTTTCGGCATCCATCTGGCACACAGTTTTTTGTAGCCAAGGTTTCTTGTCACAATGTCGTAAATCACTGAACGTGAAACTCCCGAAAATTCGACAGGCAATGCAGAAATTGTGAAACGACGATTTTCCTGAATTTTTGTGTTCACTTCTTCGATCCAAATCGTCTGTCATAACACTCGGCCGGATCATCATCATGGATACTTGTTAGCCCTTCTTTAAACATTCGACACCATTTCCTAACCATATTATCAGTCATAACATCTGGCCCATAAACATCACTGAGTTGCCTGTGAATTTCTGCAGCACTGTTGTTTGTTGCTAACAAAAAAACGGATCACAGCACGAACCTCGCAGCTGGTGGGATTATTTATTTTTGCACTCATTATAAATCACTCACACGCAGCATCAAACAAGAATTCGACAGCGAAAAAATAGCAGACAGCCAGGTAATGAACCACATACACATACTGCACATGCACATTACCGCCTTCCATCGGTTTTTGGCGGTAATGTCAAAACGGGAATTACTTCAAAAACGTGCCTCGTATTATCAGACCCAACAAACTGCTGTGACCCAATAATCTGACATCTGGTTACGGCACCCGACACACACCCCACCGCTAAAACATACTGGCAAATACAAAGGTACGGAGGCCCACAATCAACATTCATAAGAACTACACAACAGGAAACTAAAGCATTTGAAACCTCAGATTACAAGGTGTTAAGATTGTTTATATTTTGACATGCAGAACCCAAAACAACATCATTGGGCACATCTCACGACATATGTACAAATAATAAGCTCGGCTGCTCATAAATGTGACGTAAACAAAGGTAAACGTAGTTCCATAGCAGGATACTGCCGAGGGGAGAAAATTGTCAGAGATTTCACTATACTAGGTACAACATAGAGAGGTGGGGTGACCGGTTCCCCTTCCTCCATTATTTTTCCTTTCTTTCTTATTGTACTCAAGAGCAAAGTCAGGTACCCATATACAACTGGGTAGACTGGAACGCGTCGATATCGTGAATCGAACCCTGTACCCTTGCGCGAGAGACCAGCGCTCTGGCCATTCTTCAGTCGGACGTTCTGTAAAATGGCAGAAAAGGAAATAAAAGAAAAGAAAAACATTTTATGGACCCAGTTTGTACATATAATATCAACTAAAAACACGGGAGGTTTAGGAATATTACCATTCATCAGCCTCAATT